>PVJD01006843.1:0-92460 GCA_004026545.1 Mormoops blainvillei
CTTCTGCCTCAGCAGCGCTCAGCTGCCTGCTTCTAGTCCCCTTCCCTCATGTGGTCCTCCCTGTTACATCGTCACGGTGTGTCTTGTCTGTCTGAGGTAGTTATTTTGAGCCCCTTGGTGAGCAAACTGCAGTTTGCTAAGGAGTGCAGACCTGTTGCTTTCTGCCATGCCCTTTCTGTGTTAGACAGGATGACAGGCTGTCTTTTGCAACTACCAAAATTGCAGTTCTGTTGAGACCTAGAAATTGTGTGAGAACTTCTCTCAGTAGTTTTTGAATCAGACCTGAGTTCCACAGGTAAACATCTTACATAGGGAGATCAGAGGTCTTCCAAGTACATCACACAACAGTTTATCTGATTGGAAAGGAAAGAGGAGTTAGATTTATTTATCCCCTCCAGCCAACTTGGTCAGGAAAGCAGCAAAGTCCCCGTAGTTCTGTGTTCTAAGTAGAAACCTGTTCCTTGTAGGAACGAATGGACCACAGGCCCTTAGCACCTTCAAACCTTTGCAGGTATTATCACTTTCTAACCATGGGACTCTTTCTTCAAGCACAGTGTTCTCAGGATTGATACTAAACTGGTGAAAATAGAGGTGCTGTGATGGAAAAGTTGGGAGCAAGAAATGGAGGCCCCTGTGTCCCATCCACTTGGCTTTCTCTCTTGCTCTCCTGGGCCCCCTTTTATGCTGGGGAAGATCCGAAGCCACTGATCCAGGTTAACCTCAGTTTATTTTATAGTTATATAATAAATGTATTTTTAATTACACTTTTAATTGTACACTTACATGCAGTTGTAAGAAATGATACAGAGAGACTCTTTGTACCCTTTATACACTTTACCTCAATGCTAACATTCTACACAACTATACTAGCTCTTACCACCGGGACTGGACAGTGACACAGTGATACGATGATACAAAGCATTTCCGTCACCACAAGGATCCCTCTTGGTGCCTTTTTGTAACCACACTCATTCTCCTTCCCCATCCTTAACCTCCTGGCAACCATTATTTATTCTTCATTTCTAAAATTCTGTCATTTCAAAAATATATAAATGGAATTACACAACATGTAAGCTTTTGGGATTGGCGTTTCTCACACAGCATAATACCCTTATGGTCCGCCTGAGTTGTGCGCATCTGTTCGTTTGTGTTGTTGAGTAGGATTTCATCGTGTGGGTGTACCACAGTTTGTTTCATCATTCATTAGTTAAAGGATACCTGAGCTATTTCCAGTTTTTTGCTATTATGAGTAAAGATGCTATGAACATTTACATACAGGCTTTTGTGTGGACATAATTTTCACTTCTCTGAAATAAATGCCCAAAAGTACAGTTCCATCTCTCTCTCCCTTCCTTCCCCTCTCTGTGAAAGCAGTGAAAAAGTGCCCTTGGGTGACGATAAAAAAATAAAAATTAAAAAAATATAAGCCTGTGATTTATTTTAAGTTAATTTTTATATAAGATATGAGGTTTAGGTAGAGGTTCATTTTCTTGCCTGTGGCTATCTAATTGCTTTAACACCTTTTTTTCTTTTATCGAACTGCTTTTGCAACTTTGTCAAAAATCAGTTATTTGTACCTGTGTGGGTCTATTTCTGGGTTCTCTGTTGTCCCTCTGCCACTATCACACAGTGCTGAATATTGTAGATATGTAGTAGACCTTAATATTGAGTAGAATGATTCCTCTTATTTGCTTCTTCTTTGTCAAGATAGTTTTAGCTATGCAAGGGACTATGTCTTTCTGTATAAACTGTAGAAGTAAAGTTTGTGCCTATTAAAAAAAACCTGGGATTTTGATAGGAGTTGCAATAAACTTATAGATCATTAAACCTATAATGGGGAAACTTGACATTTTACTATGAACATGGTATAACTCCATTTATTTAGGTCTTAATTTGGTTTCTTTCATCATCATTTTGTAATTTTAAACATAGAATCTGAACACGTTTTTGTTATTTCTTTTAGAGGTGATTATAAATGGTGTTCTCTTCCTAGTTTTGATTTTCAAATGTTCATTGTTAGTATATAGAAATACTGTTTATTTTTGTGCGTTGATCTCATATCTTGTCTTGTACATTGAACACTTACTGAACTCAGTGTTGGAGTTTTTTGTAGATTCCTTGAGAATTTCAAGGTAGACTATCATGTGCAAATGGGGCAGTTTTATTCCTTGTATTCTAATTAGTATGCTCTTTCTTTCTTAACTGAAGTGTCTAGAGCTTCCAGTATTATGCCAAGTAAGAGAGGTAGGAGAGTATATTCTTGCCTTGTTCCCAGTCAGCGTATTCGGTCCTTCATCACTAAGTATATTGTTTGCTATTGGTTTTTTTGTATATGCCCTTTATCAAATTGAGGAAGTTCCCCTCTATTCCTAGTTTACTGAGACTTTTTTAAAAATCATGAATGGATTTATTATGGTAGATTTAATCAAATTCCCTTTTTACATCAGTTAATACAATTATTTGAGTATTCTCAGCTTATTGACGTGCTGAGCATTGTGAACCTTGAACCAGCCTTGCATACTTACAGTAAATCCTGTGGTGTATAATTCTTGTTAGATATTTTTAATTCAATTTGTTAGTATTTTGTTGAGAATTTTTGCACCCAAGTTCATAGGAAATACTGGTCTGTAGTTTTCTCTTTTTTTGTAGTTATTATCTGGTTTTATATTAGGGTAATACTGGTCTCATAAAATGGGTTGGAAAATGTTTCCTCCTCTTATATTTTCTGGAAGTGACTATAAATAGATTTTTTGATGCTAATTTTTTTTAATGTTTGGTAGAATTCTCCATGGAAATAATCTGGACCTGGAGATTTCTTTTTTGGAGTGCTTAAGTATGAGTTTAGTTACTATAATAGAACTATTCAGGTTATCTATTTCATTTTGGCTGAGTTGTTACAGTTTGTGGTTTTTGAAGAATTGGTCTAAGTTGTTGAATTAAGTAGTTCTTAGTAGCCTCTTTCTATCTTCTCATCAGCAACAGAGCTGTTGTAATATCCTGTTTCATTCTCGATACGGCGATGTGTGTACTGTCTCTCTCTCTGTTTGCCAGCCTTCCTGTAAGTTTATCAATTTTATTCACTTTTTAGAAGAACCAGCTTTTTAATTAATTTTTTCTGTTATTTTTCTGTTCTTTGTAATTTCTTCTCCCTGCTTTGGATTTAATTTGCTCTTTTTCTAGGTTCTTACATCAGAACTTTATTATTTTTTCCTCTCTTCCAATGTAAGCATTTAATGCTATGAAGTTTCCTCTCAATGCTGCTTTAGCTATGTCCCACATATTGTAATTCGTTGTATTTTTATTTTTACTCAGTGTTTTATATTCTTTTTTCAAGACTTCCTCTTTGATTCATGGATTATCTAGACTTATGTTGCTTAATTTCCATATATTTAGAGACTTCCTTTCTGTGTCCATGTTTAGTATGATTCCATATGGCCAAAGAACATGTGTGATTTCAGTTTTCACATTTGCGAGGCCTGCTTTCTGGCCCAGGACATGGCTCATATTAGAACACCTGGTCGCTAGACCTCCAGAGCGCTGCCCACCTCGTTACTTCAGTCTGCCTCCATACCTCATCTAAAGCTCGCACTGCTTGTCTCTCACAGGCAGAGAACAGAGGCCCAGAGCAGCCTGCCAAGGGCGCCTAAGCTAGTGACAGAACTGCACCTTGAGCCCCCAGATCTCTGCCTGGACCAGGAACCTAGTTCATTCTCCCCACGGAGGCTTTGCCTTTCCCTGACCCTTCCCATGACTCATGGTGAACACACAATTGAGGGTGGGGTGGGTTAGGCCCTAGGAGAGGGGTAGCCAGTCCAGGCCCTGTGCCCCTACACTCTCACCTCTTCCTCATGGGGTGGTAAATGAGGAGGGGCAACTCCGATGCCTAGGAAGCTCAGGCCCAACTCTCGGAGACAACGCCGGGCTGTTGCCCCCCTCACGCAGGCCCGCTGGGCTGCTCGTTCCCAACCTTGCAAACGGTCTAAGCGAAACACCAAGAGCTGTCAGGGCCGCCGCAGCCACCAGAATACTGTATGCAGGGTTGCCCGCCAGCAGCAAGCAGTTGACACCTCATCGTCTTCCTGCAGGACCTACAAGAACAGTGAGGAGCTTCGGTCTCGTATTGTGTCTGGAATCATCACACCTATCCATGAGCGCTGGGACAAGGCTAGTGGAAGCAGTTCCCACCGAGAGCTTCCCCCTGCCACTGCCGGAGAGGTGGACCCACTCCGGATTTACCCAGAGCGCCCACACACTAGCCGGCAGCCTCCCTGGTGAGTATAGAGCCCCCAGTGGGCAGCCAATGCTTCTGCCGAAGGATTCCAACCACGTCCATCCTGCTACTTGACCTGCTCACTGGCCCCTATGTGTCTTCAACAGAATTGTCAGTCTTAGTGTATGGAGATAGAAAATGGTGACCTATGTAGGGCAGTGAGTTCTTGCATTGCCACTAGTCACCCTAACTACCCAACATCTTAAGGCTACCTGTCTCCTTCCTGGAGTTCACAAGGAGCCTCTGAGTCAGCCCAAGGGTCAGTGCCCATGGGGATTGTGTGCAGTACTCATAGGTGGCTGCCCGGGTGATTCAGTTATGTATTCCCGAACTGCGTGTGTGCAGAGCCCTGGACAGGCTTTTTGGGAAAATGCAAAGATGCAGAAGTACTTTCACAGAGCGGATGTAGTCCCGGTATCTTGCCCGTTTCAATTTATTTTAGTCTCCTGACCTGTTTTGACAACTTCAGAACTTTTCCAAAACAGCATTTGGTGTGACCAGATCATGGCCAAGATCTTTGCAGATGAGGATAGTGGTAGCATTTAGGGCCAGAGAGTTCTGCTCCAGGTGGGGAGAGAGGGACTTGGGAGGCCTTAGTCTCTGCTGAGATGGCACTTCCCAATTTGGACTCCACAGTGTAGCAGTATTGGTGGGAGCGGCAGGGTTGCAGGGAGGGTTCACTTTGGGGCCAATATAAGCTCTCAGTAAGTGTTAACTGCCATTGTTATTTTATTCTGTTTGGCAATTATATACCTTTGGTTAGAATGTAAAAGGGAGATTGATTTAATTATTACAGTGAGTAATAATTGGCAGTCTTTAGAAATATGGGTCCTATGGGTGAGTAGAGAATAATAAAAAGTGGTTGAAAGGCTGGAACAGCTTGTCTGGTCTAACATTCTTATTTTACAGACAAGAACAAAGGTAAATTGACCTTCCTAAAGTCACGAGCCACCAAGAGACAGCCAGGGCTGGGGTCCAGGTCTCCTCACACCCAGCACAATGTACATCACAATGTAGTCTGTGATGTAACCAGAGTATGGGTGGCAAGATTTGAGAATAAGTTCTGGAGAGCAGTCAAATTAGAGGGTTTTTAGACCTTAAGTAGATGATAATTCTCAGCTCTCTTAGACTCACTGCCCAGTTCAAACTAAATATTCTGTGAAATCTCCTTTACTCTCTCAAAGCGGAATTCATAGATACTCTCACTTACTAAATATGCAGTTTCAAAAGGAATTGGTATAAAGTCCTAACTATAATATAGGTGAGAAATAAAAAGAGAATAATAATAAGATAATGTATATTTCGTTGTGTAGATACCTGAGTAAGATTTCAGTGGATAACGTAGTTATATATTGCAGCTGTACGTGGAATTATCTTGAATTTGGCAGCAACAAAAGCCGACCACATGCAGATGTGTCGTATCAGCAACTTGCGTATACAACTCGTGTTGCACTAATGTGACTTTTCTGAAATAGTGAACTGCCCTTAGGAGAATGGCAAACAAAAGAGTGGATGGACAGTGCTTCTTTCTTTCTTTTTTTTTTTTTTTGCTTTTTTATTTATTTTATTTTTAGACAAATGGGAAGGGAAGGAAAAAGAGGGAGAGAAACCTCAGTGTGTGGTTGCCTCTCACGCACCCCCTACTGGGGACCTGGCCTGCAACCCAGGCATGTGCCCCAACTGGAGAATTGAACTGGTGGCCCTTTGGTCTGCACACTGATGCTGAATCCCCTGAGCTACACCAGCCAGGGCTGGACAGTGTTTCTTAATTCAGTTATAGTCCTGGAAAAATATATGTTAGAATCATATAAAAAAATACTGTGTTCATATATAAAATAGCCTTGGACTTATATAATTTATGTGAGCTTTACATCTCCATTAATGTCTAATGAGACTTCTGAAGGTTGTGTGGTTTGCAGGGCACCCTTCATTATGTGGAATTCTACTGTGAACTGTAGAGCAGACAGCGTCTGCCTGTTACACCTGGAGGGCTCTCCAGACACTGCAACAGGCAAAGCACCCCCAGAGCGCCCACAGTGGTTCCTGGAGGCTGTGCCATCCTAATTTTGGAATCATAGACCTAGAGTCTAGAATTGTGAAAGTAAAAAACAAAACAAAACACAAAAAACCCTAGCCTTAAAGGAAGTGACAGAATTAGAAAATCACCATGTTGCAAACTTCTACCGAAATCACATACTGAGGCACAAATTGTCGGTGGTTGCTAAACTCTTAGGTAAAAGTTTGATGGGGAACTTTATAATACATGGATCAGAATGATAGCACCTGAAACCGTAGCTCAATCTTAACACTGAAAGTAGGACAGCCAGATATTAAGGGTCCTCTATAGGTAAGTTCACAGCAACCTGAATCTAGATCGATCTCTCAGTTTAAAAGAAGTATGAGGGATGGAAGAACAAGTTAATCAGACACATGAGGATATATGTGTTCCAGCCAAAAATCGAGCATGAAAAATTTTTATACAATAAATTGACCTTGGTTTTTTCCATCAAATAAATGAATGGCATGGGGAGAAAAGGGATAGAAGGGACTGTTAATAAAAGTCATATCATCTAGATACAGATGGGACTTTCTTTGGATTTTGATTCATACTAATTCTGAAAATCATTTTTGAAACATTTGGAGAAATTTGAACATGGACCAAGTATTAGATAACATTAGGAATTACTACTAATTTTAAGTGAAGCAATTAATTTTGGGTTATGTTGAAAAAAACCCTTTATCTGTCAGAGATATATATTTACATATATATAATAAAGTCTTTAAGGGTAAAATGATATGTCTGGGATGTGCTTTAAAGTAATTTAACCCAAAAGAATGACATGGGGAAGCAAGTATAGGTGAAATAAGAATGGTAGAATATTGATAATTATTGAAACTGAGTTGAAAAATGCAAGGGTTTAATAAATTACAGTATTTGTACTATTTTGGCCCATTTGAAAATTTCCCTAATAATGATTTTTTAAATTAATACCAGTCCTTCACAAACTCCTTCAAAAAAATAGAAGAGGGAAGAGATACCTCCCAACTCATTCTGTGAGGCCCTGATACAAAATCAAAGACATTGCAAGAAAACTATAAACCAGTATCCGTTATGAATATAGATGCAAAAATCCTCAACAAAAAACTAGGAAACAAATCCAGCAACATATAAAATATACACACCTTACCAAATGAAATTTATTCGAGAATTGGTTAGCTGAACATCTAAAAATAAATCAGTGTAATGCACCTTGCTAATAGAACAAAGGACAAAAGCCACTTGTCCATCATAATTAGAGAAAAAGCATTTGCAAAATTCCACACCCTTTCATGGTAAAAAGCATTCAGCAATAGAAGGAAACGTTCTCAACCCAATAAAGAGCATGTGCAAAAAGCCCACAGCTAATGCCCAACTTAATGGAGAAAGATAGAATACCTTCCCCCTAAGGTCAGGAACGAACAAGGGCATCTGCCCTTGCTCCATTCCTGCAACATGGTACTTATTGTAGAACAAGTAGGAGGGCAGTCACTCAATAAATAAAAGGCATCCAGATTAGAAAGTAAGAAGTAAAACAATCTCTGTTTGCCATTGACATGGGATCTTGTTTGGAGAATATCCTAAGGAAATTTTTTTAAAAAACTGTTTAAAACTAATATACAAATTCAGCAGTGTGACAGGATATAAGATCAGTAAGCAAAAATCACTTGTATTTCTACACATTAGCAATGAACAATCTGGAAATAAAGAAATGATCACATTTACAATAACCCCAAAAAGAATAAAATGTTTAAAAATAAATTTAACAAAAGAAGTGCAGGATTTGTATACTGGGAACTACAAAAGATTATTGCAAGAAATTAAGGAAGATCTAAATAATGGAAAAACATACTGTGTTCATGGATCATGGATAGAAAGACTTAATATTGTCAGTACTTCCCTAATTCATCTGCATAGTCGGTGTAATACCAATCAAAATCCTAGAGTTTTGTTTGTTTGTTGGTAGGGTTATGATTTGTTTTAGAAATTGGCAGGCCAATCCTAAAATTCCTATGGAAATGTAAGGGAGCCAGAATAGCTAAAGCAATTTTGAAAAAGAAAAAAATTGGAGGACTCATACTTCTCAATTTCAAAACTTATCACAAAACTACAGTAATGAAGACAATGTGGAACTGGCATTTGGATAGACATATAAAGTAAGAGAATAGACCTGAGAGTCCAGAAATAATTCATACATTCATGGGTGATTATTTTAAAACAAAAGGTATTTAAAAATTCAGATGCTGAATCGCTGCTTAGGTTCTTAAGGCTGTGGAATTTCTTGAGCTTGCTATGCGTGGGACACTAGATCTAACCCCGGGTGCTTCACTAAGGCCAGTGACAGCATCTGGGCTTCTGCTGTCATATCGTCTCGTAGGGGATGAACAGCAGGGTACTGGGAGCACATAGGAACAGGAACCTGAAGCACACTTGGTGTTCGGGGAAGGCTTCTCCAAGAAGGAGCTGGCCTCTAAAAGGAGGCATTAGCCAGGCAAAGAGATGGGTAGAAAGGGTGCTCCAACCTGAAGATCCGTCCTTTGCAGAGCCCTGAAGGACAGACCACGTGGTGAGAGCCTACTGCAGGTAGGCTTAAAATTAGGTCAGATGGTGGTGATGAGTAGGTCGCAAAGCCCAGGGCAGCTTCCCCATTCAGGGAAGGGACAGGATACAATGCTCCCTGTCAAGATGGAGAATTACCCTGCGAGTGGTGTGGGCCTCGGTTTAGAAAACTTTACTAAGTGAAGCCTCTAGGTCTTTGGGCTAAGAAAGGCTTTAGGGGAAACATGGGCATTGTTCTCAGCCCAAAAGATGGAAGAGGCTGGGAATGGTGTCCGCCAGTCATAGACCTGCTGCAGCACAGCCAGCTCTGCGCCCTTCTGCCCTTTGTGTTTGTTTCATTAGCCAAAACCCCTGGCCCCCTAGTCCTGGGGTTCACCCTATCTGTGACAACACTATCACTTGGTTGTTTTTGTCTAATCCCAAGATTATTGGTTTTTTTCAAGTATGTACTTCCTTTGTTCCACTTTTTCACCTCTTTGTATCTCCATCACCTGGATGTTTGCCTTGCACATTTTGATGAGTTTTCTTTCACAAATGTTTTCCTGTGGGTCAGGGATCCCTAGGGCTGGATCCCTACACTTGAGGCACACGCTCTCCCTCTGGCTTGGCAAACAGCCGAGTAAATTAAAGTGATAGCTGCCATTAGCAGAGGTTAGCACAGAGATCCTTCATGCGTACCCTGGGAAAGGCTTCTTGGAGGAAGTGCTGCCTGAGCTGTGTCTTCATGGGGAAGAGAGTATTTTAAGCTTCTTTTATGTCTGAATTATTTCATAACATTTTTTTCACGGGGTAGGTTTTCCAGGCTGAGGGACAATAGGCTAGATGTGTAGGACTGTCCCTGAAGTTTGGCCATAGAAAAAGAATTTGTGTCTGGAGTCCTAGGATATAACAGCTGTGGAAGATAGGACTAGATTTTGAAAGACTCCTGATGCAAATGTGAGTCTTCTCACGGACGATTGGAAACCGCTGCAGCGGTCTGTTGATGGCAGCAGTGCCTTTGGCTGAAGAGCCTGGTGGGTTGGAGAGGTAAGGCGGAGGCTGAGCCTCGCCACTCCTGCACACCACTCTTAGCAGGCAGGACTTGTCCCCCTTCTTTCTGCCACCCACTCAACCCCCATGTCAAGGCATTATATGGCAGTTAGGAACACGGGCTTTGGAGGTCAATCGACTGGGTTCAAACCCTGACCTTGTAGCTTTACCTGTGAGCACGTTTAGCCTCCTGGAGCCTTGGTTTTCTCATCCACACTTTGGGATCATTAGTCCTGTCTTAGGATTGAATTAGATGGTGGATATCATATGTCGAGTTCATTGTTCAGAACAGTGAATATTCAATAAATACTCAGTGGGTCCCATTCAGGTAGCAGCAGAGATGGGAACAGGACTGAAGGTATAATGAGTAGAGCGTCTCCCCAGAGAGAACCTTGTTTTATGTGTTTAAATACATAGAGTCCTCCCCGCCAGAACAGGATTTGATGCAGCGGAGCCACAATGGTGTGAGAGTGTCGACCCAGAGCGGGTGTTGGGTGACTGCATTTAGACCCAGGCCCTTCGTGGACATTTTCTTATCATCAGCGTTGGCAGCCATTTATTGGGGGTAGGAGTAACTGCCATTTCTTCACCATCCAGGTGTTGACCACTGAACCAAGTGCTCTCATTTAGGGTTGCTCATCTTCCAGACAGCCCTACAAGAAGATCATGGCAACCCTACTTTACAAGGGGAGGAGACAGTGGATAGGGAGGTAGCATAGCTTCCCAGAATTATCTAACCGAAAGGCTGAAGACAGGGTTTTACGCCTGTGTGGGTCCAAGTCAGGAGTGTGTATGTTCCCCACTGTACCTTCAGTTTTAACTCATGTAATCAATTCGTGTACAAGTTCGGTGTGGTGAGCATACACTGATAATGGAGAAAAATCTACCTTCTTACTCTGCCCTCCCCCATTAGGTTTTTTCAGGCAAGCCTATCCCCCAGGACTAGGGCACTGAGCTGGATGAGGCTGGAAGAGGAGGCAGGACGTTTAGGGGGCTTTTTGTCAGCCACTAGAGTTGAGAGCCTGTCAGATCTTCCTTCTGTAGCCCCCTTCTCCCTCCATCCCCACTCTTTGCCAACCCCCTTTCTCTGTAGCACAGATGTCTCTAATGACATTGATTCTTTTATTATAGCCCCTCGCCACCACCGCCGCCACTGTGTTGCTGGGCAACCAGGCGCTCACACTTTTACCTTTTTGTTTTTCCCTCAAATGCCTGATTTGGGGGTGGGGCTTTAGGGTGAGGGAAGGGAAAGAGCAACACAGCAGCAGGCCCATCTGGTACCGCAGGGTGTTAATTACCCCATCCCCAACAGCGAACAGCAGCGTGGCATGTGCTCCAAGTAGGGGACAGCAGCCTCTGCCCCTCCCCACAGGACACAGTCTCACCCCACAGTTTCCACACCCTCATCTTGCCCATCCCACACCCGGAAACCTCCAAATGCAAACCGATGTTGGGGTGTCTGCCCTGGTGCGTAAAGAGAACTGCTTCTCTAAGTGTGTGGTGAGGTGTGTCCAGAGCTTGTCAGAGGATACTGGGTCTGCTGGTTTGATGCTGGTACAGGAGAGACATTCTATGTGATAAAGAATTGAGGGTGGAAAAGTAGGTCTGCCCTACTCGTGAGCTCTCTGGGGAAGAATTACTGAGCACAGCCCATCTGTAAGGGAAGTTGTTTTTGTTTTTGTTTTTTAATATAAGCCTAGCTTTTTTTGTTGTTATTACAATTCTAACCCATTTCCATTTGCTCCAGTCCGTCCTCAGTCAGGAGACTCTGTCCCAAATCCTGTTCCCCATTTTGAAAAAACAGTTTTTCCTGTGCTTAACCAGCTTTGCTAAAAATAAATCCTTAGATATAAAGCTCTTATGTCATTCAGAATTCATTTTTAATCCCAGTCTGCATCTTTACATGTTTTTTGAATGTTTCCACCATTATGTATTCCACATTTTCTTTGTAAAATTTCATGTCATTGACTAAAGTGCTAAATATGTGTTTTTTAGTATCTAATATTTTATTATATGATGGGATAATTTCAAGCATGTTCAAGTTTTCATTTTAAATGGCATACTATGAACACCTGTATACACACACACACACACACACACACACACATGTGTATATACATATATATATTTATTTCTTTGAGTTATATCTCCTATGCTGGCAGATCTCAAACTTTTTGGTCTTAGGAATCCTCTTGCACTCTCAAAAATTATTGAGGACCCCAAGGAGCTCTTGAGTTATATCTCTTAGTGTTTACCATATTAGAAATTATAGCCAAAATTTTTTAAATACATATTTATTCATTATTTTAAAAATAACAGTAAATCCATGATATGTTTACATTAATAAATTTTATGAAAACAGGTATTTTACAAAACAAGAAATAGGAGAGTAACATTGTTTTACACTGTTACAAATTCCTTTAACATTTGTCATCGAAAACAAGTAGATTCTCATTTCTGCTTCAGCTTTTAACCTTAAGTGATAATGTTATTTTTGTTAAAGCCTTAACATACATAGGTTGTTGGAAAAGAGAAGGAATAGTTTAATAACTTCTTCAAATAATTGTCTTTGCGTTACTTCAAAACCTGACATGTGATAGTTTCTTTAAGGGTTGGTTGTAATATGGAATCTGAACCCGTATCAGTGAGCTCTTTATACGTTATTACATTAAAACCCACTGGTCTCTCATGCCTTTTGAATGGATCTTTTTGCCCATGTATGATATTAAAAGATCGTTTGGGAAATATTGGTTCACTAAGATGTGCAGATCTGCTAAACATTGACACCTTTTATTACACAATATCAAAATATCACATTCATTAATGTCACTGATCCTCATCAGTATCACTGTTGGGAAGCGATCAAGCTTGTTTGTTTGTTTGTTGCTAATTTTCACTTGAATGCTTGAATTTTATCATTGGCAACATATACTGTCAGCTGTTTTTCCTCCGAATTAACAAATTCACAATTCAGCGGGCTGCTGCAAATGTGAAATAAGAAAATGCACGTACGGAGCCAGGCACATTTATGGGTCCACAAGGTAGGGGAGATAGATGTTTGCTCATATAGGCAGTGTGTCTTTAGAAGGACATGCAAGACACTGAAGACCTGGTAGGCTGGTGGCGGAAAGGGTGGGAAGGAAATTTTTTACTTTTATGAGTCTACAATCTCCTAGTTATAATTGTGAACTCAAAAGAGATCTGAAAACCAAGGTTTTTTTCCCCCACAGAAAAATAAGGTTGTTTCCAAACCTTGTTTGGTAGCAAAACCTGACCTAAAGTGGCATGAAGCTTCTTATATTTTCATTTATCTCACGTGTGACTACTCATTCATTTTGCAAAAATATTAGGGTATTGAGTATAGCATGCTGCTTGGGAGTGTTACACAGTACATATTAGATGTATTCATCTGACTGTTCTAAAATACGAACAATTCTGAATTCCAAAACACAGCTAGCCTAAGACTGTGTATCTGTGTATCCTTTTTCACCCTTTGATTTTGAAACTGGAGAATGCATTACCTATTCAGAAGATTAAATTCAAAATTTTAATCTTTTGAAAGCTAAATTTAGCACAGTGCCTGACACAAAGCAAGCTCTCAGTAAATAGTGGCGGCGTCTGTTGACCTGTTCTTCCAGGCCTTTCTGAACTGTCAGTGAATCTGTTCATGGCCAGTACTGTTTCACCATTACAGCAGCCCCTGTGAGTGTCACTACTTAGATTTGCATCTTAGAAGACGGACAGGCAGAGGTGTTATGGCAGACCCTTGCTAACCAGCTAGATAATTCCTCGCCCAGAGTCTAGAGCCCATCTCTTAATCCAGTCCTAAGGCCTTTCCAGTTAACCAGAGCACCTCAGGTATTAGATGGCATGAACTGGAGTTGTGTGTCCAAGAGGAGCGTTGTTTTTTCCCCCGGGAGGGCAGGGGGAGGGAAAGGAGGGGAAGGGGAGCATATAAGAAGGTCAGACTCACCTCGTATCCCTTAGTGGGGCCCCTTTTGGAGCTGGGACATACTGTCCAGTGGGCCAGCCAGCAAGTTGTGCCTATGGGTTAATGTACAACACTCTGTCCTTCAGCTGGTGACCAGATGAAGTAGTAGGAGCTTGATTTTAGAGACCATGTGCAAAAATTACCTTCTTTTTTTAAACCCTAGAGTCTCAGCCCATCCAGGACAGAGACTTTTAAAATGGGTTCTGCACATGTGCATAATGAGCTCACTGAAGTGTGCATGGGTTACAGTGAGAATGCGTTGAGTGTGAGCCTAAAGGATCTGTTGTGACAGTTTCAAGTGTTGGGTTTGGCCTTGCAGCTGCCTTTCTAGACCCCATTGTTCTCCATGTCTTCTCCCCTCCCCACACTGTGGCCCAGGAAAGAAAAAGAAAGACGGCCACCTGTTTCAGCAGCTGTCAAGGCTCTGCTCTCCCAAGCATTTTTATAGCTGCTGAAAGCCCCTCCGTGTGCTGCTCTGAGGGGTAGTTTGTGGAGACAGGTAAAATGCCTGCTGCCCCCAGCACCACCCGGTCTGTCCGCTGAGGCTAGATGTTGGAAGGCCACTGGAAACTTTGACTGCCAGCTCCATGAACCATGCCTTGGGCATAATAACAATTAGAAGTAGGAGAAGCACCTACTTTTGGAGTTTTGTTCCCCAATTCTTTAATTAATGGCTTCTTATGTGTAAGCTTAGATTAGGGACTGTTTACAAGGCTCTCCTGAGGTCTGGCAAGAGCCTGTCGTGCCCCAGAACTGTGAGGTTTGGATTGCTCACTGGGGCTCCAGGCAGATTCCAAGGACCACTTTTTCAAACACTAAATCTTTTTTATTGTATTATATCCATATCCTTTATAGAAAAAAACAAGAAATGGAAGAAACTCCCCACTGTTTGTATTTTCAGTATGCTTCTTTCTAGTGTAATTTATCCATACACACCCACACTTTTCACAGTTGCTTTCCTAGGCTATTGATAATCCCCGCTTCTCCCACAGTTAGCACTAGAGCATAAACGTTTTTCCGTGTCTTTTTAAAGCATTCTAAGAACACCGTTTCCTTGATTGCGTTCAGGGATATGCCATAATGTACCTAACTGGCCCCTGTTTAGGCTAACCTAGTTCTCTCGATTCAAGTTTTTATATAATATTTTAATTTGAATAATGTGTTCTTTCTTTAAGATTGATACCTAGACATAAAATTGTTGGATCAAAGAATACAAAGGATGTATAAGGCTTTCAAAAGATAGCTGTATCTTATAGTTGTATATTATATAATATAGAATCTCCATTTATGCTCCTTGTTCATGCATCGTCAGTGAGGACCCTCCATTGGGCTGCAGTGCATAAACAGAGATGCAGTCCTTGGGGTATAAAAATTTCATGCAGTGACCATAATGAAAGAAAGGTTGAGGAACACTGTGCTAGCTGCATGAGAGCACCCATCTCACTCTAGCCTTGGAAGCTTTTAAACGTGAGCTTTGGGTTTTGGTTTTAGAATAATTTTCTGATCTAAAAGATCTTGGTTCATTATCCAAAGTTTAAGAGTTTGAGAAAGGTGTGAATAAAACAAAATTTATGTGGAGGTTACCACTGTTAATATTTTTTCTTTCTATAGAATCAGGCTCCTCCATGTTTTATAGCTGTGTGTTCCAGCCATTGTTAGTCTGTGCCAAGGACCGCTTTGAAATATCCCTTATGTTACGGTCTCATGAAGGGGTTTCCCCTGTCCCCAAGGCTGGGAGTGCATGTGTGACTCCTCTGGCATCAGGTTCAGGCCCCTGGGAGCCCAAGCACCTGGCTGCTCTGGGACTTACGGTAATTGTCCCTTGTTTGTTTCAGGCGTGATCCCCTGGGCCCATTTGCTGTTGGGGGAGAGGACCTAGACCCCTTTGGGTGAGTACTGTTGGGGAGGTGGCAGTAACACAACTTGCTCTCGTGGCTTTTCAGCCCCAGCTCATCTTCTAATTTTAGAACTTTTCATCAGTCTTCTTCGGGGTGAAGGAGACAGGTTGTTGCCGAGCAGCTAAGGAGTCGTTGCCACTCGTTCTGCTCTGCCAGGCCTGGAGCAGCGCAGGCGAGCTGTGTCCCCGTCAGGGACGGGGCTCAGCAAGCCCAGCAGCAGCTCCTCCATCGCTCCGGCCCGTCGTGCCCTGCGGAGGGCAGCACCCTCCTTTGGGTGGCAGGATGCTACATGGGTTTATCAGGTGTGGACTAAAGAGCACACAGTGGGCTACAGGCCTTAGGGCAGCTCAGGGCTGTTCAGAGGTCACCTTACTTGATAGAGGGAAGTCTCTAAACCCCATCAAGCTCTGCTTGGGTCCTGTACCCAATAACGTCTTTACAGCCTCAGCTGTGCATTGTCTTCTCTAAATGATTCAGGCTAGATTTTAACCTCTGCTGCCAAGGGGCCCAACAAGAACATCTGATTTTTAGGAAGTGAAGTCACATAAGCATGCAGTTAAGCTTGAACAGTGACCCCAAAGTTTAGGGGAATAGCCATTCGTGTCCTAGTTTGAGCCAATGAGGTCAGATCCATGGAACTGCATGAGAGACAGATGCTGTCAGGAGCCAGATGGGAGACCCACAAGCAGTCCATAGATTGCCCTGAGAGTCTTTAAGGAAACTGCAAGAAAGCTAGCAGCACGAATTTTCTCAATGCTATTATTAGGCCTTAGACCTAAAGTAGTGCCTTGCAGAGCCTTGTGATAGTTCTGCATTGACCTTGGCAAGTTCTGGCAACTGTTCTCGATCCGATTGTCGCTCTTGGGTATAGAACATGGCAGGAATCTCAATTTTGTGGGCTCAGGGAGCCCGGAAAGCCAAAAATCCCGACCGTGCTTGCTAAGGGAGCTGTGCTCTTTGCATCCTTGCCCACTTCCTGCTGCTGCTCAGGCAGTCATCTCCACGTGTCTGCTTGAACCCCCCAGAAGGAACATCCCAGACTCTCTTAGTCTGTCCCCACCTCCTTCGCCTCTTCTCCAACAGATCCCTACCACACCTGCAGACCAATTTTTCCTTCTTGCCTCAGGTGTCGGAGAGGTGGCATGATTGTGGATCCCCTGAGATCCGGCTTTCCAAGAGTACTTATTGACCCATCCTCAGGCCTCCCAAACCGGCTTCCTCCAGGCGCTGTGCCCCCAGGAGCGCGTTTTGACCCCTTTGGACCCATTGGGACCAGCCCACCTGGGTAGGTATTCCCTCAGGTATGCCGAGAAGTAGGACCTGGTGACAGGACAGCTCAGCACTGCAAGAGCGAAGGCATCTGACACCAGGCGCAGAGCTGCTGCTAGCTCCATCCCCCACTGACAAGAGTGGAGCCCCCTCCAGGTCCTGCCTGTTGCCCCCCCTGGAGTTTCCAGGAGCTCCCCATTCCTCAGAGCCTTCCTTCCCCCAGCTCTCCTCAGGGAGGACCCAGAGGAGCTGGAGATAACTCACTTACTGGAAGCTTAGCGTATGCCAGGAACTCACTGGATCCTTACATCAACACTCATGGGTAGATATCGCTGTCCACCTTTTGTAGATACAGAAATCTTGTTCCCTAAAGATGAAGAAACTTACCCGAAGTGGGAAAATCAGGACCCAGTCCCAGACTGTCTGGCTCTGGAGCTCATGCTCCTGAACTCCATGAGCCACCGTGTCATCCTGGAGGGCAGGCTCCCTCAGCTCAGGGCCCTGTCTGCCTGTGCGCCCCCGGCCCTCCGTTGCTCCAACTCACCAGCCCCTCTTTCCATTCCAGACCTAACCCAGACCATCTCCCCCCGCCGGGCTTCGATGACATGTACCTGTGAAGGCCTCAAGAATGTAACATCCCAGCCTTCCCTCCACTCTCCTGGAGCTGCCATCTCTGGCCCCGTCAGCAACCGTGTTCTTGCGGGCTGGGGGCAAGGGATTCTGCCCATGCGTTTGCAGGCTGGCTGGGATTGCCTCCCTACCCCCTGTCAGAGCCAGGGCACCTGTTGCAGCTCTCCACCTGGCTGCACATGGTCCCAAAGAGAAGTCAGTGTCTCTTTCTCTCACCACCGGCTCCTCCCCGCTTTCCAAGGGAGACTCTCCGGCAACCGGATGCAGCGCTATAAGAACAGAATGCATTTTGGATGTCATTATTAACCAAATGTCAATACAGAAGTCAAGTTGCTGTCTCTCACTTTTTTACTGCATAGATCCTTTCAATTATGAGACTTTTGAGTTTGAATCCTTATGGGGCTACATAACTCTTCCTACCAATGGTCCATTCTTACTTCTCAGCCACCTTCCCTTCATAAATTGCTGTTTGCTCCTGACATCACTAAGATGGGTCCCAGTATGGCTGCGTGGGTGAAAATGAGTGACTGGAAACCCCACAAGCCACAGGGATGGCTTTCACATGGGCAGGCACACTGCAGAGAGACCGCACCCTTCTGCGAAGGGCAGAATCCAGTTCTGTCTGTCTGGCCCAGTCCTCTTGAGTCTGTCTGTGCTGGGGCAGTAAACAGAGGAATAAACAGGACAGACCTGAGGGCTGATCTCATTTTTCCTGCTAACTTTCTAAGTGACCCTAAGTCCTTTACCTTCCATGGCCTTCGTGCCCCACCATAATCTGATGTGTGATTCCTACTCTAACACATTCTGATGTCTGTTTCTGTGTATGGCAAGACCTGGGAACTGGGGCAAAAGGAAAAGAAAGAAAGTTCAAGGCTTTGTGTGGTACTCACCTACGGAGTCAGTGCCTCTGCCTCTTATCCCCCGTGGGGCCCAGGTGAGCACAGGAGCATGGGCTCCATTCAGAGCATGGTCTTGAACTTCGGGAGGAGCAGGAACCCAGCCATGAAGCCAGCGACTGGGGTGGATGGAAGAACTAGCCACGCACAAAACATCCCAGGAAGGCATTTCTCCCCCGGGGAGCCCCACCTCCAGAAGCCTGTGCCCTCTGTCCAGGCCCACCTGACCTTTGGTGTTCTCCGGACCCTTTTCAGCCCGAGGCCTGACAGACGTGGTCAGTGACGAACCTTGTGCTGGAGCGGAAAGAGCACCACAGAGCATCAGGCTCAGAGGCAAGAGACCAGAGCCAGTCACTTGGGCTTCACAACTAGCATTTCAGCCATGTTTGGGTCCTCTTACTTCTCAGCTCCTTGGGTTCCTTTGCCCAAATTAGGATATACTATTTATTTGTGGACAGGGAGCTACCAGAGCCTTCCAGAGGTATCTGCTAATATACTATGTACTTGACCTTGCCTAAGAGTGGGTTAGGGGTAAAATGAATTGGCATATAGGCCCAGGGTCAGCCTAAGATGGAGGCGGGGCCTGGGTGGGGAGGCTAGCATGAGTGGGCTTGCTGGGCATTTCTGGCAGACCCTATCAAGCACTGGTCTAGCAAAAGACCACTTGGTATCTTTTAGAGCACGTCTGTTCTGGAGAAAGACCCAGAGGTCAGGCAGAGGTACAAATGCACTTGTCAATCATAGTTTTCTCCCTCAAGAGCCAGCAAATGGATGGAATGTTTTTGTTTTGAAATCGAATCATATCTGCTACCAAAAGGACTCGGGGCAGTTTGCTCATAAAAGCATCCTTTACTATAAAATGAAGCATTTAAAGGAACGTCAGACCAGAGACCATCACAGAAGCAGGGAAGGGGTAGATAACTTTTAGGACCCTGATTCAAAGAGAAGTCAAGCTTGAAACAATAGATTTGTCACTTAAGATTTTCTGCTGGCAAAGGTCGAAAGGCTAGTCCTATACATAATTCTGTTTTCTGAAAACAGACACTTTAGTGATTCATTGGCAGAGTCAGCCCTTTTGTGTGTGGGGGGGCCTCCTTGTATCAAGGACACTGAGGAACACAGATGATGTCTTAGTTGTTACATGGGGGCTTTTAGGAACTTCCAAGCCAAGCTGTCTATGCTTGTAGTGGGGCCATGTTCTCCCTTTCAGCCATGAGTAACCAAGCAACAAATGGGAGTGGTTCAGGCATGTGTTTTCTGGAACCTGAAAGGTTGGAGCCTTAATAAATATAAGCATTTAATAACCTAGTCCTCTTTCTTAAATAACTCTATTGAGATATAATTCCCATACCCATAAAGTTCACCTGTTTCCAAGTGTGCATTTAAGTGTTTTTTTAGTGTATCCGCAGTGCTGTGCATCCATTACTGTATCTAACTCCTGAACATTTTCACCATCCCACAATGAAACCCCATATCCATGAAGTCACTGTCCGCAGCCCTAGGCCACCACTAGTCTATTTTCTATCTCTGAAGATTTGCCTATTCTGAACAGTTCTCATAAGTGGAATCACATAATAAGTGGCCTTTTGCATCTTTCTTATGTCACTTAATGGTTTTAAGGTTCATCCATGTTGTAGTATGTATCAGTTCCTCATTCTTTTTCAGGCCGAATAACATTTCATTGTATGGATATACCACATTTTCTTTATCCATTTATCAGTTGATGGACAGCTGGATTGTTTTCACTTTTTGGCGATTGTGAATACTGTTGCTATGAACATTTGTGTACAAATTTTTATGTGGACATACTTTTTAATTCTTTTGGGTATATGTCTAGGAATGGAATTGCTGAATCCTGTGGTAACTAACTTGACGTCTAACCTTTTGAGGAGCTGCCAGACCATTTCCCAAAGTAATTGTGCTATTTTACACTCCCAGCAGCCGGGTAGGAGGGTTCCAGTTTCTCCACATCCTTGCCAATACTTGTTAGTCTTGTGTGTAGCCCTCCTAGTCGGTGTGAAGTGGTATCTCATTGTGGTTTTGTCCTCTGTTTTTTTTACGAAAAGAATTCTTGCCTAGCCCAAACGAGGCAGAGGCCGGAGCCAGTCAGCCCTGTTGGGAGCAGACTGCGGCTTTGCGCTTGCCGCCTTGGGATGCCCGTGGGTTGTGAGCCGCAGAGGACTTGGTTTGAACTTTTGGGGAAGGTTCTGGGCTGGATGTGATATCACACAGGTCCTGTTTTCAGGGAAGTTGATATGATGTTTCCAGTCTAGTGACATTCATGGCATCACTTTCGCTTGGTTTGAAATCTCTTTGTTTATCCAGTGGCTTACAAGTAAAATAAAGGTCTGGTTCCAAATCCTGTCCTTTGGTTAAGGGCCACAGGCCACTTACACTACCATCCCCGGCAACCCCACATCCCCACCTTCTCCTCTTTGCCGTTTTGAGCTGGCTGTGTTTCTCATTACATCTATCTACTCAGTCATGAGCCCTTGTCAGCCTCCATTATGAAGTCATGAATTTCTTGAGACCCTGACTCCAACAATGTATTATGCTCGGAATGGAGACTTGATAATCCTGTGCTGGCTGCTCAGTGCCTGTCGACACATAGTTAGAAAATGGGTAGCAGGCTCCACACAACCTCACTCTTTGGAACTCAGCTTCCCTGATGGCCTCCTTTCTACTGTCATCATGACATTTTCTTACTGACCTGTGCCTCTCTTCATAGAAGGAAAATTGGAGTCTGTGGGACAGTTAATCTCCTCTGTCACCTTACAATCTTGTCTAATTTGGTGCAGTTCCAGTAAGACAGGTCCCACCACCACAGAGAGAAAAGGTCCCCCACATGCATATCCTCAGCTTTGTCATAAAACATGCATGCTTGTGAGCTATGGCCTACTTTTAGCATCATAGGAGTGAGTCGAAGGCAGGCAGCCAAGTCCCAGCTCTTGTGTGTCCTTGGAACCACAAGGCACACCTGAGTGACTCCAGCTGTGCATGTCCCTGAATCTGACCTGGAGGGTGGGTCAAAAGGCAGGAGTGGCAGGCAGTGAGGATGGTGGGCAATGATGGGTGACAAGACCCAGGTGACTAAGGACAGATCCTGGAATGCGCAGAGCGGCAATGATAATGAGGTCTGAATACCCCGCTAGTGGCAGGGCTGAGTAGGAGGTACAAAGTGGAAGGCACAGTCTCTGCGGAGGCTAATGGTGCAGTCTAATAAAGGAGATTGGATGGCCACATGAAAGGCCATATTCCATATGAGCTGCATAAGGGAAAAGGTAAGTTGTGAGACTGACAGTGTGATGGGAGTTCAGAGAGAAGAGAGTGGGGGGAGGGTCCTGCTGAAGGGTTAGTCTTGGGGTTTGCCTGCAATAAACAGAAATGACTTAAGCTTTTTTAAACAAAAAGTTTGGGTATAAAGATCACCAATATTACATCATCATGGTCATGATCTGTGGATCAGGAAGCCAGAGCCACACAGCAACTGCTTAGAGCTGCAACAGAAAATGAGTGCCCTTTATACTGCCACCTTGACCCCCACTCAGCTCAGTTCAAGGTCAAGGGTCAGCCCTGACCAGTGTGACTCTGTTGGGCATCATCCCACAAAGCAAAGGGTTGCCAGTTCAATTCCCGGTCAGGGCACATGCTGGGTTGCAGGTTCTGTCCTGGGTTGGGACATGTGCAAGAGGCAACCTGTCAATGTTTCTACTTCCCTTCCCCTCTAAAAATAAAATCTTTTTAAAAATCAAGGCTCAGTTGAATGCATCTGATAGAACCCACATCACCTCTCTAACCATAGCTGCAAGAGAGCCTGGGAAAATGTCTTTGTTCCCTTTTCCCACCTCTGTGTTCAGGAAGGCACACTGGGACAGAGGTCTGGTGAACTGGCCTCCTGTGTCTGCACCACAAGCTATGGAACAAATGGGTACCATATTCATGCTTCCCCAGGTCAGATGAGCCAAACGGTCTCCTGTGATACTTGCTCAAAGCACACTGTACATTCTGGGCAAAACCCAGACCAGCATCCAGATCTCAGGGAAGGACCTTTAAATCCATTTTGTATGAGTTCATCAGGTGGTTCATATTATCAGGCAAGTTTGAGAACTGCTGAGGAGGAATGGGAAGACTTTCTACATTCTTGCTACTCAAACCATCTGCAACAACAGGGAACTTTTTAGAAATGTGGAATCTCAAGCCACAACCCAAAACTTATTAAATGAGAGTCTGCATTTTAACAAGTCCCTGAGATGGCTTGTGTGTGTAAAGTTTAAGATACTTTAGTGTACTAACTATTGATAACATCTTTCTTTCTTCACCTGGATATCAGGTGCAAAGAATTGAGTCAGTCTTCTTGGTTCATGGCACTCTATGATTAGTGCATGCAAGAACGCCCACATTTTAAGTGTTTGTACTTTTACTCCCTGAATCCACTCCATTCCTTGCCCCTTTGAGTCACTCAAATGTGTTTCATATGTTTTTAAATATGCATGTACTCTTGTAAAGTAGCGTACATTCTATCTTCAAATAGTAACAAACATAATGAGAGACTATCCTCATTTTCTAGACCAGAAAAAGACTTTGGAAAAGTCTGGTAATTTGCTCAAAGCCAAGCAGGGATCTCAGAGTCAGGCAGACATGGCTGTGACTCCCAGCCCTACCTTGGCTGGTGTGCGTGGCCTTATCTGCAAAATGACCATCACCTCTACCTTCGGGATTGTTGCTGGGTCCGGCCAAGCAATGTGTCATAAACAGTTGGAGCTCAGTGGCTACCAGCTATTATTATTACTGAGGCCACATGGGTAGATAAGCCTGGGGGCTTGTGGACAAGAGGAAGGGAAGCTTAGGCTGCCCTCCAGAGCTGGAAACAAGCATTTATCTGGTACTCAGTGTGCTAGGCATTTCCTAGTCTTAGTATCTTAGCCACCCCTGAAGAAAGACTGTTAGTAGCATTGGTTGAGGTGCTGGACTTGCCCTCTAGGGGCGGTTGAACCGTGGTGGGAACCTGGGTCAGCCTGGTTCTAAAGCCAGTGCCCTTTCAATAGAACTGCTGTACACTGTGCAGTTAAGGATCATGGGTCGCTGGGCAAAAACCATTACTGAAGCTGGAAAACCAAGTAAGGTCTTGGGTGAAACAGGAAGACAACCCCGGGATGGTCTAAGACTCCTCTAACTCAGTCCCATTTGTGAAATATATCTCTTCTATCTGAGCACTTCCACATTCCTATGCTCAAGGGCACCCAGGTTAGGGGCATCTGAAACCACCCAGCCCAGGACCCCTTACACAGAAGAATAAACAAGCCCACGAAATCCCTCTGTGAGGGTGAGCTCCTGAGAGGCTTCACTGGCCCCCAGAAATGGCCTTGGGCTCAATGCAGGGAGGGCTCTGTCACCAAATGTTGCTCACCTCTGCCTCCTGAGGTTAGGAGGACAGCAGCCACTCTCCCCATTGAACAGATGAAAAAGCAGGCCCAGAACCAGTTAAATGACCTTCCTAAGGCCATGTGGACCACAGAATCCCTAGCTCCAGGGCTTTCCCACCAAAAACTGCCTAAAACAGTCTGGTCCCAGAGTGACCGAAATATGAGACCCCTTCCTTTCCACCTCCTCTCGCCTCAGCAAGTCTGAGCTTTATGGGCAAGGCAGCATATAAATTCAGCACCCTGGTCAGCGCCCACCTTTCTTGCGGCTGCCAGAGGCCGCCTTTAGGCCAGGTTAGGTCAGAGTCTATTGCTCTCTGACCCAGGATATCCCACTCCTGGGACTGACAGGCATCCCTACGAGAAGGCCACCTGGCCCTAGGTGTCCTCCCCACTCCTTCAGATTAGAACCACTGGAGCACACTTTCACCCTGTAGACTTCTTGTTTCCCAGGACATAAGTTCAGGGAGAAGCCTGTGAAGAAGACAGGGATGTGCAGGGGCCCTGAGCCGTGGGGACCTTGGGCAAGTCCCGCCCCTGCCTTTGGCTTTCCCCATCTGTAAAGCTGGGATAAAGGTGGGCCCAGCTCACCAAGATCCTGCCTACCTGTGAGATCCCATGATTCTAAAGGGGCCACGGACCTGCCTGCCCCCTGTGTCCCACAGAGCTTTTCAACTCATACCTAAACTGTGGACCTCACGGGGGCAGCCCACAGCCCAGATCTGTCCACAAACATGCTCTGATTGGCCTGCATGTTATTAAATTCGATAAGATGCATGATGGCCTATTAAGTTTGAGGCTTGACTCTGCTCTTTATCAGCTCCCACCTGTGACATTGGGCAAGTCACTTAACCTGCCTGTTCCTCAGCTTCCTCATCTGTAAAGTGGAAGTCATGATAGCATCCACTCTACAAGGTGGTTCTGAGGTTTAAATAAGCTAGTAGATGTAAAGGCTCAAAGAGTGCCTGGCACAGAGAGGACACTTTCATTTAAAAGGTTGATGATCTAATGTGCAATGCATGACTGGCTCGTTGAAATGTAGAAATATGATGTCTTCTCCTTTTACCCAGCTGACCTCGGTGAAATCCCCTTTCTCATCTCAGCAGCTAGGGCCCAACCTAACTGGTCATTCTGATTGTTTAAACTCAGTCCAGTGTAAAGCTTTCCTACTCACACCCAGTTCTAAGATATCTCCTCTGACCTCTTGAACCCTTGCCCCACTATGGTGGGGTGGGGAGGAGGAAGAGAGAAAGATAAACTATTTTTTTCACTGGCCAAGATGATGGGGATGGTGGGGGGAGGTGCTCTTATTCTAATTCATACTGGGTTTGTTGTGTTTTGGGGTTTTGGATTGGTTGGTTGGTTGGTTGGTTGGGGTTTTCTTTGATGCTGGGGTCTCCAGTAGACAACATCTGTAATTTGGGGAATGGTTAGAGCTTAGTCCTAGACTCTTAGAGAGGAGTCTGAGTAGTCAGGGGCTCTGTCTGGTCCACCAGAGGCCCACAATCCATCTGCTTCTCAAGGAGTATGCTGGGCTGCACAGTGCCGGTGCCACCCCAGAGCTCCAGCTCCTCTCGCCTCCCCACACCCACGCATGGAGCCCCAGAGCCTACCTCCAAGAGCCTTGGAACATTGGGAGGGGGTGCGGAGCTGACCTCCTCTTCCCTGACTGTCAACAGCACCAGCCCCTCGAGCTAACACTGGCTGTCCCCACGCACCTCCCACATCAGAAATTGTCCAGATCGGAAACAGACCTCATCTCCATTTTCACAGTCACCCCTGAGCTCCAGAAGACACCTTTCAAACCCTCTTGAGAATACATTCCTTGTGTTTTTCATCTCTTCAGGGCTATCCCTCCAAAACAAGCACTCAAACCATTATTCAAAGAATGACTGAAGGGTCTCAGATGAACAATACTCAAGTGGTCTGCAGGCCTTACAGTTCAGCAAGCCTCCAGCTGGGACGCAGTTGGCTAGTCCCCTTTTGAGGGCACCTCCATGCCTATGTGCGATTCAGAAAGCCCTGGGCAGAGGGAGGAGGGTGGGTGCCTGGGCCCCGCATGTAGCATCTCATCGGACGCTCCCTTGTCCTCAGTTTTTGGCTTGTCACAACTCTCGGGCAATGGGATAATACCTTCCTCCATCCTTTTACCCATACAAAGGTCCAGAAAGCCAGCTGCTTTAAAAAAAAATCAGGCGCTCTGGCAGCCCTGGGCCCACCCGTCGCAGGGCAACAGCCAGCCAGAGCTGAAGCCAGCTCCCCTTTAATCCTGCCAGTGCTGTCCACAGCCACCTGGTTCATTCGTGAATGTCACCTACAGGCATGTGCGCTTGGGCCATGCTTGCATTTTTTATGGGGGAAGGTGGAGACTCTCAGGATGAGAGTCAGATGGCTGTTGGTGAGTCAGCAATCACAACTCGCCCGTGGGTGCCTAACCCCTGGGTGTGGCTTCAGTAACTCACCCGTGGGTGCCTAACCCCTGGGAGTGGCTTCAGTAAAAGGAAATATGGACACAGAGACAGGAATCAAAAGAAAAGGCTAGGGAGAGAATGGAGGAAGAAAAGAACTGGGAGAAGGAGAGGGGTGGCCTTTTCTGGATACCCTTGACCCTACATCAGTATTGTCTCAGGTGTCCCACCACCTGAAAAGAGGCTGGCATGGCAGCTGCCTTCTTCCCCTGCCATCCCCGCTCCCCTGGGGCCAGCTTTCCTGCCAGATCCTTCCACTCGCTAACCTTCCCTCAGGCCCAGGAGGGAGGCTGCTGCCACCTCAGCCTTGGCAGCTCGGACGCTGAGAAGGGACAGGCTGCTGAGACAGAGTCCTGGATTTGGGGTCAGTTCTCTGAAGCTGGAGGCTACAGTCCTATGGACTGGCCTCCTCAGTGCCGGTGTCACCCCTACAATACATCTGGCATCAGAAGATTCTTCCTGCCACACACATTTGCGAGCCAGCATAATGACTGAACCTCAGCACATACCGGGCCCTGTGCTATGTGTGGTCCTGGCATGAACTCGAGTCCTCATGACAACCCGATGAGTTGAGGACAGTCATCCCCAATCTAGAGATGATGAAGTGCAACCCCCCATGATGATGCCCCTGCCTGTCAGCATGCCTCATCTTGACAACCAGCGTCGAACCTGCGGGCCTCCCCGCCAGCCTACTTCTCCCCCCGTAGACACCAGGTTCTTTTACGCCCGAGTTCTGCTTATTCTGTTCCCCTGCCTGGAATACCTTTCCTGGTCCCCAGCTCCCCACACTGGGTACTGCCTCACTGTTTAAGATTCCTGGTAGACATCGTCCCTCCCACACAAGCCTTTTCTGCCCCCACTCGCTAACCTTCTCAACTCAATCAGATAATCCCGTACCTTCTCTGCACCCCCAACATACAGCCTACCAGGCACAGTCCTGTTTCCCTAGATGGTCTGTGACCAACTCACAGGGCCCATGGGGCCCTCGGCGCCTCACCCAGGGAAGAGTGCAGATTAGGTGTGAATGAATAGATGAATGAACGTGAATAGCTAACATTACCGAGGGATTATGAAGTGCCAGGCACTGTGCCAAGTGCTTTACAGGTATTTCGTTTACTGCTCACCACTCCTTCTGAGGAAGGTGCTGTTATTAGCATCCCCATTTTATAGATGAGGAAACAGAGGCTCAGGTGCATTCAGCGTCCACCCGGCATCCAGGTCATCAGATTCCAGAGCTGGTGCCTTTGTACTCTTACCTGATAGATGATCCATCAGTGGGCCCCCTCCATCAGGGGCCTTACCCCCCATCACTGATATTTGAGGAGGGAGAAAGCTCAGAAGTGCCTGGCCTCCTAGGAGATGGAAGGCAACAGTCCTGCGCCCCTCTGCACCATTCAGCTCTCCTCGGCCCTGCCGTATGCTTGTGGACAGCCTTCCCCAGAAGAGTGATGTGGGGAAAAGGGTGTTTGGGCCAAAGACAAAAAGATGACAGCATGTCCAGGGGTGCTGCGGTGCTACTGTCTCTAACCAGGCTCTGGTCATCGGGGCATCGGGTTTTCTCAAAGGGGAATGGAAGCTTCAGGAGCCTCCTGATTAAATCACTGATTCCACTATATTCTATCCCTGAAGATACCCGGCGCCTGACAAGTAAATGCTAACATACTGCTACTGACAAGGAGCTCCCTATCACTCCAACCCAGGCAAGATCTCAGCAAGCTTCTCCTTCCCTTAGCTGAAATTTACCTCCTCGGGGACAGGCAGGGAAGTCCACTCTTGCCAGGGAAACCAACGAGCTCCGCTGGAGGGCCTCTCCTTGACTTTGTCAATAACACTGACTCCCTAGTTTCCTCCCAGACAGAACCCATAGGCAGAAACCCACCTCCTGTGGCTGCTTCATAATGCCTCCCTGCTTCCCCCTCCTCGTGCCCCTCCAGAGCTCTCCAGACACAGGATAACATGCTCTTAACTTTGAAAACTCTCTGCTTGCGTTTCCCAATTTCCTCCGTCCCCGGGGAAGACAGAACGGGAAGGACCAGAGAGATGGGATGATTTGCCCAGAGGCCCACGGGGTGACCTGAAGGACCTTGCTCACCTAGTTCCCAGCCCAGAACCACAAAGAATTCCAGGTGGGAACTGCTCCCTGGACATCTCTCGCCATCCACCCAGCAGGAAAGATACTGAGATACCAGCTGGGCACGAAGAGGGGAAACTGCTGCTGTGAGGTTAGCATCCTGGGAACTGCAATACCCGTGGCTTTTGGAGAAAGAGAAAACGTTATCAAAACCCAGAGGTTGCCCTGACTTGCAGCTGCTTCAACAGCATGTGCCCTTGGCTTCTGAGCTAGGTCAGAGAGCTCTGTGTGTGTGTGTGTGTGTATGCACAAGGCATGAGCATGTGAGCACATATGCATGTGAAGGTATGTGCTCCTGCATGTGTGCATGTGTATGTATAGGTGTGTACACGCAAAGAAGAGGACATTTTAAAGGGAATCTCCAAGAAGGTAATGCTTATTCCCAAGGAAGGGAGCAATGGTGGTAGAATCCCAGGCAGCAGGTGTTTTCAGCTGGGAAAGGCATAGGCTGCCTGAGGCGATGATGGACCCTGGGGTGCTAAGGTCCGGGCCCGGGCACTCGAGGGCCTTGGGTCAGGGGGAATCAGGCTGGTTTTGCTCACAGGCTCCTAAACACCCAGCAAATGGCCCCCAAGGCCAGCTGGAACCTGGCTAGTCTTGAGAAGGCCAGGGGATGGTCTTCTGCCATCACGGTGACCCCTCCACCTCTCCCACATAACATGGCACCAAGGTCCTGAAGGAGGAAGGCAAGGGCACGAATGTGGCTGGTGTGGAATGAACCAAGAGGCAAAGGGTAGGAAATAAGGTCAGGGAGACTCAGGGCCATACTGCTTAGGGTTTTATAGGCCACTGTGAGGGATGGACCCAGGTGTGGGCGGACCTGAAATGTATGCAACTTAGGGGGCCATTTTAAAAAAATCAAAATTACAAATAAAAATTTGATGCAGGGCCTTGGAAGGGACCTATGCAAGTGAGAGGCCTGCATGGAAAACCCTCCTCTGGCCAGGGCAAGAATTTTTGCTTTTGCCATCGGAGGGCACTGAGCAGAGGCATGACCTGCCCCAATTAACCTTTTAACAGGACTCATCTGGCTGCAGAGTGGAGGATGAACTGGAGACAGAGGGTGGGCAGTGGTCAGATTTCAAAGACAGAACCAAGATCTGCTGATGGGTAGGATGACAGGTGGGAGAGAAGAAAGGCCAACAGTTGACCCGGAGGCTTTTGGCCTAATCCAGCTATCTCCAGCCGAGGCGGGGAAGGAGAGCCACGGTTGTGACTGGGCCTCATTCCATGCAGGTCTCTATCTTACCTCTTACCACCGCCCTGAGCCCCAGCTTCCATTCCTCTCACAGATAAAGAAAACGACACACCCAGAGCGGTGGAGTAACTTGCCCAGTGTCACACAGCCAGTAAACAGCACAGCCTGAATTCAAACCCAGGTTCTCCCAACTCCCAAACTGATATCTATTCTAATATACTAGGAAAAGGTTTGGGGACCCTCGTAGCATATCTGGTGGAAAAGACAGTTCCTGGAGGTGAGGCACGTTCCAGGGACCACAGGGTCCTGTGAGACCACTCCACACCTACCCCCATAAAAAAACCTGCAAAGAAAGCTCTCGGCACCCTATGCCACTCTCCTCCCTGACTCCTTCTTAACCCTGTTTCCTCATGCACTGACTGGGAGATTTCAGATGCAATCTTGAGGGAATGCTTTCGGCAACTCTCAAGTTTTCTTAATTCACCGACAAGGTAATGACTGCCTCGATCCATTATACACATTTTCTAAAGGAGTTTCTGCATTAGAATGCAAAGTAGGCTTCTCTGACTTAGAGAAAATCTGAGATTCCTGGGATTTGATCTTCTGATTTAGCTCCTAAATACAATCCATTGCATTTAAACTATAGGAACTGATGGTCCCAGATGCATCCACTCAACAGGTTTCGTTTCCAGATGAGTCCCCCACCATCACAGTAATCTAGATGGCTTGGATGGATATTTTTATTATCATCATGAATTTGAAGGGCCTTAGCTCATCATTTAGGATGTTCACTTCCGCTGTAGTTTACCTAGAACAGCTCACGCCACTTTCTGCATCCACTTCTGGCTTGGAGCCCGGGAGAAATTGACACTGAGGTGGAAGCCCTGACTTGGGACTCCTTCACCATCTTGAAGCTTTGTTCTTTTCAAATCACATCCCTTTGACACCAGGAACAGCACCTGCCAGGCCATTTTGAACATCTCTTATCCCCTCCAGCCCTCCCCAGCCCTCTGCTTCTGGCAAAACCTGCCAGCAGGAGCAGATATTTGATCTGCCATAGAAGCTGTGGTGTTACACTGCCCAGATGTTTCACTCACCAGACTGAAGGCTCAGGTTACAGCGCAAATCAGGGCTGTTCTAGCCTACAGACCCCATGCCTAGCCCGACCTCCCAACCCCAAGAGACGGTCAGGATCAGTGGTCCACATGGCCAACTCAGATGGAGTAAGTACGGCCTGCATGGAGTCAGGGGGCTCACTGAAATGACCCCTTTCCTGTCTAGAGGGCATGTACTCTCAAAGCCTTCCAGGGCCATTCAGACTGGACGATGCCTCCCCCAGTCCTCGAACACCTGTGTCTCCTTGCCCCCAGAACCCACTTTCTTTGCGAGTAGTTTAAAAAGAGTCCGCAAGGAGCCTGGAAACACTCTGCAACAGAAACGGAACAAACTGCAGTCAATGTGGCTGTAGTTTCCAGGACACCCGAATGTGCCCAATTCTCCCCAGACATTTTGGAACTGCACTTTGCTGCTAAGAAGGGGGGAGAGAAGGAGATTATAAATTCAGAACTAAAAAAAAAAAAAAAAAAAAAGGTTTTTTTTCTGTCAGAATAAAGTCAGGCCCAAGAGACATACTATGGAGGAGGGGGAGGTGATGCAGGCCCGCATCGTGTCCATAGAAACACAACAAAGCCCTCACCCTTTCTTGTATAAAAGGCCCCTCTTGTTTAGGGAGTTGGTGAAAGCTGTGCACTTGACTTTGTGCAATTTGTGCTAAGATCTAGTCACTGCAGGAAATTTAATCCCAAGACCAAAACCAAGCTATAGTGAATTTTGGATTTAACCCAGCATCACTGGGAAACTCAGGGAACTCTAGCAAGAGTGCAAGCTGTTGGCTGTCTGACAGTGGCGGCCACCAAGGCCAGGCCACAACATGGCACGGAGAATGGTCAGCTCCTGCAGAACACCCCTCTCCTGCTGAACACCCTTCTCCCCCTGAAGGAGCGGCCAGAGGCGGATACTGGGCACCCATTCCTAGGGCAGGCCTGGAGGGGCCCAAGGAATCATCTAGTCCGAACCTCACTTTTACAGTCAGGGGGACTGGCCTGGAGAGGGGAGGGTCACCCCAGTGCTGACTTTTCCCCTCATTGTGAAGCTGCCACCCACCTTAGATGGTCAGGGCTGAAAAGGATCCCTCCAAAGTCGCCTAACACCCACACTTTGCTGATGAGGACTACAGAAATCCCGGAATTCCCCAAGGCATGAAGAGGATGGGCAACCTTTCAACTGCTCTCGATGGTCAGAAATGCCGAGAAACCTCATCCTCCAAGGGCAGCAGCTTCCAAACTTCTGTATTTTTAGCAGCAGAAGCCCCCTCCGAACAAAACCTTATGCAAAACCTCAAGCTACAAAACAGATCAGGGGGCTGCTTTCTGTGGCGGAGCCTGAGCCAGGCCCCCGGCTCCCCTTCCAGCACCCGACTCTTTCCCCAGGGCCCTGCAGGGAGCTCAGTCTAAAACCCAAGGCCTTGGGGGCCTTGCAGCCCTAGAGCTGAAGCAGCCAGATCAGGCGGGCTCTTACTTAAGACCCCTGCAGGGTGTGGCTGGGCTCTGAGACCTGGACGACTTCATTCTCCACCAGGCCCTGGCCCCCGTCCCCATTGAGCTGTCTCATGCGCAGGTTAATGGAGCCGTAGGTCTTCCTGGAGCCCCTGCCGGGGACGAAGGTCGGCCGGCGGTAGAGCTCGCCCTTGCACAGGGAGATCATCAACAGCACCGACAAGAGCATGCCGCCCACTGTGAGCAGCCCCAGGCCTGCGATGATGCACTTGTCCAGGTGGGATCCCAGGCGGGCGTAGTACATCTCTAGTCGTTCCATCTCCCGCGCGGTCACCGAGTCCGGGTTGATGCGGGCCTCACGGGGAATGGCATAGGCTGTCACCACGAGAAGGATCCCACTCACCAGGAAAACCAGTGCAGAAACAAAGCCATAATCCACCGGGCGGCTCACGGGCTCCAGGCCTGGCCCCTCTTCTGAATGCAGGGACAGATCATCCCGCTGGGACCGGGGCCTTGAGGGGACACCCCCGGGGGGGCTGGGGGAGCTCCCCAGTCTGATGTCCCCAGGGTTCTGGAAATGGGTCTCGTGCTCCTCTGAGGAGAAGCAGGCATTCTCCACACCCTCCCTGGCTGGGGCCACGAGGGCTAGAGGAGCTGGTCTCCTTGGGGTCTGTGGACTGTTGCTCAGTGTCTTCAGTTCCAGCCCAGGGGGAGATGCCATTGGGAAGGAGGGCTCCAGCTCATCCCTTGGCCCCTCGGCAGCTGGAAGAGAAAACAGAAAGTCAGTCGAATTTAGCGAACCTCTACTGAGATCCTGCTGGTGTTGGCATGCTGGGGCCTAGGCAATGTGCAGACGAGTCAGGCACTGTTCCCACCTGCGGGACGCTGCCAGACACAGGGGGAGATGGGGAATAACACAAAGACAACACTGTGATTCAGTCTGCGCTAGGATCCTGCTCCACCACTGGTTGGCATGTGGCTTTGGGCAACTCACATCTCCCTCTGGGCCTCAGTTTCCCCAAGTATTAAATGACATTACTACTACCACTCCCTACATAATAGGCCCGATGCAGAGATTGAGATAAACCATATAAAGCACTCATAACAATAAGTGCTCAGTAAGTATCAGCAATGAGTTATTATTATGATGGAGAGAACTTAAACATAGTAGGTATCAGGTTCAAATCCTAGCTTCACCACTTGAGCTTGGGCAAGTGAAGTGACCTCTTTACACTCAATTTTCTTATCTGTTAAATGGGAATAAGCAAAATGCCTCCCTCATCGGGATGATGTGAAGATTTCATAAAATACTGCATGTAAGGCCCCAGCCGGTTCAATTAAAGTACACTCTTGTGATGAAGTGAGGATGACTGGGGGTCGGGGAGGGGTCGAGATGATGGAGGTGGTGTGGGAACAAAGAGGAGAAAGTCAGGGAAGATTCTGGGATTTGGTGGCATTTGAACCATACCTGAGAGGATGAGAGGGACCCCAGAAGTAAGGGCGGATGCGGGCATTCTGGACAGGGGAATGGGATACCATAGAGGTCCCCTGGGACCAACTTCCCCTGGGACCAACTCGCAAAGGACTTGAAGGGCAGGCCAAGGAGCCAGGGAGGTGAGTGTTGGGGCAGGAAGTGCTGACTTCTGCCAAGTCTTAAAAAGCTCTCTCAGGGGTCCGGGGAGGAATCTGATGTGGTCCGGGACGACATGGAGGGAGACTGAGAGAAAGGAGTGTGTTTGAGAGCCAGGCTGAGGTCAAAGTCAAATGCCTTCATGTAAGTAGAAGATGAGGCGGGGTTGTGGGGGAGGTGGACCTGGATAAGGGCTACAGAAGGGGAGATCGGGGGGAAGGGGGCCCTCTACTCAAAGAGGAAGTAGCCCTCCCAATACCTGAATACACATCCACACAGACAGACAGGCAGGCAGCGCCTGTGCGTTCCTGCCAAAGGATACCAGTCTATACCCCACGGGCCACCTTTGGCTCACGCAAGTTTTGTTTGTTTCTGGTCTGTTCATTTGTTTTTGGTGAGATATATACATAGGTATATATATATAGATAGACATAGACATATATATATATACACACACACACACATATATTTTCACATATCTAATCATATCTATGTGTATATATATCCATATATATAATCATATGTGTGTGTATACACACACACACACAGAGCAAAATATTTTACATTTTAAGCTTTGTATTTCTGGCTTCTCTTACAAAATGGAGGAATCTCACCAGCCCAGGCCCCCATTCCCTCGAACATCACTCAGCTGGACCCGATGATGGAGTCCTGCCAGGGGCAGATCCAGCGCTGTCCCCCACAGGTCCCACCTCAGCCCCCTTCCCTACCTGGCATGTCAAATTCCTAGTCCCACAGCAGAACTCCTCTGTCCCCCGTACACACCGATGCCCTGGGAGTACATACACCCAGGGCCTCAGACACACAGATCCAAGTCACCACTCTGTACGGAGACCCCCAGGTGCAGAATGGCTCACACGCTCTGGTGTGTCCACACACATACACACACGATTCTAGATATTTTCCTACACTCTCATGCCTGAGTTTATTTTCCAGTGCATTGTGGTTCCTGCAGAGTGTGTGTGTGTGTGTGTGTGTGTGAGAGAGAGAGAATAGGAGTAAATTAATAATGTGAAAAATGAATGAAATGAATGAATGAAATTCAAAGAGCCTCGGTGTAGGAAGGTATGTATTTTGATCTTTCTGATCTTTTTTCCAACGTGGACTTGCACTGGACACCTCCTCTTAGCACACACTGGGTCTTTCATCTGAGTACAAAGCCTGTTTCCACTTACAACCCATTTCTATCACCACATCCCTCTTTTCTGAGTTCCAATTTAATAAATGGTTACTGAGCTCCTACACTCCCTGTTGCACCCTAAAGCGGGCACTTCCTCGGGAGTATCTCATACAACCCTCACCAGCCCAGAGAGCAGGAGTTACTATCTTTATTCAACAAAACGTGGCCAAGATCCTATGGCATGCATGTGGGTACACGAAGGCCAACGGGATCCCCTAAGGACCGTTACCACCTACAGGCCCGCAAACCCACACACTCCTGCACCAGTGGCATCGCTCCACCCTCCCTCCCTGGCTCTTCCAGCCCTCGCTCTAGACTCACTACTTTATCCCACTGTTTAACAGCCACTACGAGCAGCTTGAGGGCAGGGATATGTGTGAATTCCATCTGGGTCCCCAGCCCCCCTGCACGGGGCTTAGAACACTGGCAGCCCCCAGGAATGGCTTGGCAACTTGCTGGGGCAGACGACCACTCCCACACGAAGGGTGGGGGAGGCTGACTCAAAACCCGGCCCTGTGCGACTGCTTCCACGCCCAGAAAACCGAAAGGAGAGGTATGCTGTTGGACTTTTCTCCTCTTGGTACCAGAAACATTCTCCTGAATGCCCTGCCACTAAGAGGGACTGGCAGTGACAGCTCCTGCCCCGTGGGTGTCCAGATGCGCCCACGCCCCCACCCCTGCCCGCCCAGGTTTTCAGCACTCCACAGAGAGCTCAGCTCCTGGAGTGGGCCAGGGACCACCTTCCCAGTTCAGCACACTGAGCCTCCCTATTCCAAAGGAAACCAGGACACCCAAACCCTGACAGCAGGGCTCCCTTTCACCAGCAGGAACCCAAAACTTTTTCCTTAGGATGCCAGAGTAAGGAAGAGGGCGGAGAAAAAGGAGACTCCCTTTCATCCAGGGTTACCATGTCTCACACACAGGTTCAGAGAGACCCACAGTTACCCAAGGCATGCCCAGTCAATTACCCAAAACATAAGGAGAAACAAAGTGACAAAGATTCTGGAGTCCACTGCTCACACCCCCCGACTTACCTGTGACATGCCAATTTCACCTGCAGTTCAACAGGACCTGAAAAGCACACCCTAGTTCTACATTCCCACATCCAGAGGCCGTTTCCACACGCAGCACCCACTGACACAGGAAGCCACTCAGTGTGTCCAGCAGGTTAGCGGGCCACACTGGTACCCACACCCAGAAGGGACAGAGTTGGTTACAAACACAGACACAGTTAACTACCCCCAGGACTGCTAAGATCTAAGCCAGACCAACCAACACCCACCCGGGCCCACCACCTCACCCACTGGCGCGCACTAACACGCGGAAAGACAGGCGCACAGCGGGCGTGAAAGAAGCTTCACAAAACCCCACCGGCAGATATACGCACGAGTTGTACACAAAGCCTTGGGGCGCGCACATACGCACACGCAGGTCCACGCTGTTATACCCAAAGTTCCGCGCAGGAAGCGCCAACACCTGGCTGCCCGCCGCACCCGCGCGCCAGCCTGCCCGCAGGCTCACACCCCCTGGTTCTGCCCTTGACCACAAACGCGGCCAGGCCGGGCCGGGCTAGGCTGGACCGGGCCAGACGACGCCGGTAGCAGGGTGGTCAGGCGGCCCTGAGAGGCCAGGCTCCGTGAGGACCGGCGTGCGCCCGGGTCCCCTCGCCGCGTGTCCTTCGGCCGGGCCGCTAGGTCAGGCTTGCTCTCCATCCTGGCCCCTCCCCGCCTCGAGCCCCCGCCTCCCGCCACCCCCGCAGTCCCCTCCCGTGCGTACCTGAGCCGGGCCTCCCCTCCCGACCTCGCCACGCGGGCAGCTCCGCGCCGGGAGGCCGGCTGGCGAGGGCGAGGGCGCGTCCTCGCTGGCGCCCACCCGCCTCCCCGCAGCCGGCGCCCGCCCGGCGGTGTCTCCGCTGCGTCGCAGCCCGTGAGGGCACGGGCCGGGCCGCCACCGCCTCACCCTCCCTAGCTCCTGCCCCCTTCCCGGCCCGGCGCGGAGCTGCTGCCGAGGCGCACGTACCTGCCCGTGCCGCGCGGGGCTCCACGTCGTCGGCCGCGGCCGCTGGGGGCTCCGGGGAGGAGGGACAAGGGAAGGGGCGGGAGCCGGGGATCGCCGAGCGCATCGGATCGAGCTCCGCCCGCAGCCGGCGAGGGCGCCCGGAGAGTTAGCGTGGGGAGGGACTGGGAGGCGGGTAACAGACTGGGGTAAGGGTGGGGGGACATAGCTCCATCCTTCTCCCCCTCCCCTTAGGGCTTTGCTTCGGGCTAGGAGAACAGAAGCTTCGAGCGAGAGTTGCCGGGGAGCAGAGGAGAGGCGTGGGGGTGTGTGTCTGTACTGAAGAAGACCCCCTCCCCCGCTGCTTGTTTGTCTCCACCGCAAGAGACCCCGGACTGCACCAAGCTCTGACGCTGCCTTTCCGCCCCAACCCACGGCTCACTCGCCCAACACACAGGGCCCCCAGGTAGGTCCCAGGTCCGTCCTTAGATCCGGACTGTCTTCACGGACTCATGAGGCTCCGTGGCTCAAGGGCGCCACCTGAAGGCTGAAAGAAAGCCTTGTTGAAAGCCCCCCATTCAACCGTGCACCCCCCTCCACCTTTCCCCCTGATCTTCTTTCTTAGTGGGACAGTCAGTGCCCAGCCCAAGAAAGGTGCTCTCTTGGTACCCTGGAGCCCAGTGCGGTGGGTACGGGTGACTTTCACTCTGTTTTTCCTTTACAGAGCCCAGATTAAGGTGAATCAAGTGAGGTGCCCAGAGCCCAAGAGTTAAGACACACTCCCCTTTGGGAGCCTAGGCTAAGTCCAAAGAGAAGTTTGGTCTGAAGATCATGGGCTCCTGGCAAGACTTGGTGGTCACTCGTGTGGCCTCCGGTAACTCCTCTTGCCTCTGTGAGCCTCAGTGTTCGCCCCTGCTCATGGGACTGTGAAAATGAAGGCCCCTGCGGCTTTGAGAGGGTTAGCAGAGGTCAGCCATCTGGAAGGATATACAGAGGAGGGACCCTGTCCCGGCTCCTCAAGCCACCTTATTGTACCTGCCGGGGACCAAAGGCCTGGGCAGTCCTCAGCCACCAGGAGAGCTGAGGTCACTCTGAAGCTACATGTCTGGGCCTTTGAGGAGGCCAGACCCAGGCAGGACTTCCTGGGTCAGGAAGGCTTCAGTCTCGTCTTGCCTTCCAGGGGCCTGACCTGTTGTTAGGGACTTTGAAGGGGAAACAAGCTGTGGCCCCAGACTCTGGAGCGAGTCCCAGTTCTACCACTCAGCTGTGTGGCCTTGTGCTCCCCTGTCAGAGCTCAGTTTCTCATCTGTGAAGCCGCCTTAGGAAGGGTTACGGGGATGAGATGAGATCCTCCCTCTGAGGCACTTACAGCCCCCGCCCTCAGTCATGCACGGTCCTGCCTCAGAGCCACTGCCTGTGCTGTTTCTTCTGCCTGGGACACTCCTCTTCCTGAAATCCCCAGAGCTCCCTCTTACTTCCTTTGACTCCTTGCTCAAATGTCACTTTCTCAGAGACAGCCTCCCAGACCACCCTTTTAAAAATAACTGCCCCAGCACCCTTTACTCCTTAACTTCGAATTTTTCTCCATAGCATGGACCAACTCCTGGCATTAGCGTATCTTTGTTTATTGTTACTTCTACTAAAAATAATTGCAGGCAGGTAGAGGCTTTACCTGTTTCCCTCCCTGCTGTATCCCTGAAGACTAGAAAAAGAGCCAATACATACGAGGCCCTTAATTACTATTTATTGAACGGAGAATGGAGAAAATAAGCAAGTATTTATGGAGCACCTATTTTTCCCCTTTAAATCAGTCATCCATAGGCAGTGGTACATAGCAAACATTTTTTCACATGCAGCGTAAGTCCAGGGAATAAATAACAATTATAGGTCCACAGTCTCTTATTAGAGATGACATGATTCGTAGACTGCAATTTACAGAACACTCCAATAAGTCTAGGGTAGCATCCCAAAATAAATGGATAGTCCACACTAAGTGGGCTAGATAAAGACTATAAATAGCCCCTTATCAGTTCGGGAAAGGCTTTGCCACAAAATGAGTTCAGGGAAAGAACTTGAAGTTTTCAGAGCCTTTGGGTTTGGGAGATGGGGATGAGGAGCTCTAGACGTGGAAAAACAGAGCACCTTCAGGCCGCCTGAAGCACCGCCAAAGCCTCTCTTAATTTGCATTTGACCTGTGAGTGACGTTATTGTCTCCTAAGAGAAGCCAATCCAAAATGAATTACTGGTAACCACTGGAACTTAAAAAGAAGACAATTAAGAAGTAGTTTATAATTTCAAGTGTTTATGGGTTGTCCAGTAAAACCGCTTCGGCTGGCCTCTCTGAACAAATGAAAAGTCAGGTTTAGGCAAGGCTGCCCACCCATTTCCTCTCTCACTAATTCCTCTGTTTTTGTTTGCCACCTTCCCCCCACCCCAAACCTCCACCTTTCCTTTGCCCTGGTTTTTCAAGCCCCAACTTGAATTATACCCTTCCTACCGTCTCAGCTCCAGGCGTCTCAAACCACACTGGCCTTCCCTTCCCTGACCACCTATTTTACCTAAAATCCTACTGTGCTGTGTAACGTGCCAATCATCGTTTTATGCACATTTATTTTATCAGTTTTGCTTCCCCAACAAGACTATGTCCTCCTTGAAGGAAAGACAGGAACTACATTGTATACTTCCTCTGTATCATCCGCTGTACCTTTCCTCCACAGTGTTTCTGTGACTTCCATAAATAGAGAGGGGAACTTTGTAGAACATGAGTTTTGGGGTCAAGTGAATTTGAGAAATGCTGAATAATTTGTTCCCCTGTTGGAGATTTGCAATGCATATTGGCCTCAAAGGCTCTGAGGAGTCTTCCTGTAAAGAAACCTATTTTTGCCTCCTCAGCCATGCATTTCTCATTCATGGTTGACCTCAAAACTCTCTGTTCCACTAGGAATGTCCTGCCAGACTTTTTTTTTTGCTTTGTTTTGTGTTTTTCAATTTATTTAAACTAAAACAACAAAACAAAACCAGCTCACTCCATTTCTCCCTGCCCCCCACCTCTAGCAATCACCAATCTGCTGTCTGTATCTATGAGCTTGGATTTATTTACTTACTTACTTACTTACTTACTTATAGATTCCACACATAAGAGAGATTATATAGTATTCTTACTTTTCCTTCTGACTTATTTCACTTAGCATAATATTTTCCAAGTCCATACATGTTGTCACAAATGACAAGATTTCATTCTTTTTCATGGCTGAATAATATTCCACTATGTATAATAGATATAAAATCTATATGTGCCACAATTCTTTTATCCAGTCATACTTTGATGGACACTTAGGTTGTTTGCATGTCTTGGCTATTATAAATAGTGCTGCAATAAACATAGGGGTGCATATATCTTTTCCAGTTATTTTTGTTTTCTTCAGATACATACCCAGAAGTGGAATTGCTGTGTCATATGGTAGTTCTATTTTTAATTTTTTGAGAAATCTCCATACTGTTTTATATAGCACCTGCATCAACTTACATTCCCACCAACAGTATACATCCTTGCCCGCACTTGTTATTTCTTGTCTTTTTGATTAGAGCCATTTAAACAGGTGTGAGGTGATATCTCAGTGTGGTTTGGATTTACATTTCCCTGATGATGAATGATGTAGAGCATCTTTTCACATACCTGTTGGCCATCTGTATGTTCCTTTTGGAAAAAATGTTTATTCCAATCTTCTGCCCACTTTTAAATCAGATATATATATATATATTTTTTTTTGCTATTGAGTTGTATGAGTTTTTATATACATATATATTTTTTTTTGGTCTCTTGTCAGATACATGATTTGCAATTATTTTCTCCCATTCAGTAGTTGGTTTTTCATTTTATTGATGGTTTCCTTCACTGTGCAGAAGCTTTTTAGTTTTATGTATTCCTACTTATTTATTTTTGCTTTTGTTGCTTTTGCTTTTGGTGTCAGATTTTTAAAAAACCATTGCCAAGGCCTATGTCAAGGATCTTACTGCCTGTATTTTCTTGTAGGAGTTTCAGGTCTTATGCCCATGTATTTAATCCATTTTGAGTTAACTTTCGTGTGCGGTGTAAGATAGTGGTCCAGTTTCATTCTTTTGCTGCCCAGTTTTTTTAACACCATTCATTCGAAGAAACTGTCTTTTCCCCATTGTACGTTCTTGGCTCCTTCAGTGTAAATTAATTGATCTTATAGGTGTGGGTTTATTTCTAGGTTCTTTATTCTGTTTCATTGATCTATGTGTCTGTTTCTATACCAATACCATACCCTTTTTGGTAATATAGCTTTGTAATATAGTTTGAAATCAGAGAGTATAATGCCACCGGTGTTCTTTCTTAAGGTTCTTTTGGCTATTCGGGGTCTTTCATGATTCCATACAAATTTTAAGATTTGTTTGTTCTAGTTCTGTGAAAAATGTCATTGGAATTTTGATAGAAATTGCATTAAATCTGTACATTGTTTTGGGTAGTAGGGACATTTTAAAAATATTAATTTTTCCACCCTGACTGGTGTGGCTCAGTTAGTTGGGTGTCATTCTGCAAAGCAAAAGGTTGCTGGTTCAATTTCCAGTCAGGGCACATGACTGGAAATTAGTTTATGGGTTTGGTCCCTGGTCGGGGCATGTACAAGAGGCAACCGATTGATGTTTCTCTCCCACATCGATGTTTCTCTCCCTCTCTCTAAAAAAAATGAATAAATAAATATAAAATAAGTAAATAAATATTAATTCTTCCAATCCACATTTTAATTATAATGTACCTTGGTGTGGGTCTTTTTGGGTTCCTCTTATTTGGAACTCTCTAGGTTTCCTGTATCTGCATGTCTGTTTCCTTCCCCAGGTTAGGGAAGTTTTCAGCCATTGCTTTTTCAAATAATATTTTTGCTCCTTTCTCTTTCTCTCCTGCTTCTAGGAGGCCTGTGATCAAATCTTAGGCTGTTTGATGTTGTCCTGTAAGTCTCTCTGTCTTCACTTTTTTTTTTTCATTCTTTTTTCTTTTGCTGCTCTAATTGGGTGTGTTCCACTGCCTTGTCTTCGAACTGACTGATCCTGTCTTCTACTTTATCTAGGAAAGACTGGGCGACAATTCACCATAAACCGCACTCCTGGTGCAGCAACTCACAGTGGGTGGAACTCAAAACTCAGAGCTTCTGTCCGAGGGGCAAAGGGTTTGAACCCCACATCAGACATTCCAATTTTTAAGACATGCACTTGAGAGATGAGCTGCCAAAATATGTAACTTTGGAAACTAGTGGGCCTCACGTCCTGAGACCCACAGGACTAAAGCAATTTGAGAAATTGCTCTTCAAAAGTCCCATGTCAGACTTACTCACCCCAGGGCCCAGCTCAGAAGCAGCCAGTCGTGCCCAGACTTGAAGCGAAGGAGGCTCCCTTGCTTCTGCTTGGCATGTGGCTGTCCACGTGCAAGCATCAGCCTGGGGACCAGTATCTGTAATAACCTGACACGCATATTTCGGAGCCTGCTATAAGACCCTCCAGGAACGGACACTGGCAGGTGCCATCTTCAGACCCTCCCTCTTCCGTGCTTCAGAGCGCCAGCATCTCCCAGAACGGAGTTTTCACATGTGTCTGATATCCTGATTTTTGTGCCTGCGGCTTAGCGGACCCCTCTTGTTGCTTGGCCCTGGAGGCCAGAGGCGCTTACGTTCCTGATCCCATGGACTGTAATAATTAGCGTCGCCCAGAAAGGAGCTTATTATATCCTTGTCTGGGGCCCCAATCTTTATGTCTACTGCCACGGGACACCTCTACACTGCCTGGCTCGGGCGGCCAGTGGGACTTACGCTTGTGGGCCCCACAGGACTGTAGCCACTGGAGAAAGGGTTTTTAAATAGCTGCCCCTGCACATTGCAAGAGGCAACGGACCCATTAGCTCAGTCTTTCTGTGAAGGACACCTATTAGCTTGTCATCATGACTGAGGCCTGAGGGGCAGGCTTCTAATTAAATATGCATCTAGGGGCTGATCGTAATCCTTTCTAGAGACCTGCAGGGGCAGGTACTACCTTTGCTCTCGCCCTCTGACATGCCCTGGGGCACCAGTGTCTCCTGAAGGGAGCTTTATAGGAGTCCGACGCACTGTTTTTTGCACCTGCTGCCCAGGGCGCATCCCTTGATTGCCTGGATCTGGTGACAGGGCGGTGGGGGGACGCTTGCATTCCTGGGTCCCACGGGACCATGGCAATTCGAAAGACAGTTCTTGGCAAGCTGCCACCCCCAGGGCATTGCACAGACAGTGGACGGAGGCAGACCCCACCCCAGTCTTTCTGAGCTGGAGGCCTCTTTGCTTGTCCTGGAGCTTCGGTCTGAAGGGCAGGCTTCAGGTTTGGCACAGGTTTCGTGGCCTTCAGAGCCCCTCTCAAGGATGTAGGCTGTGGATGCCCGCTTGGCACTCCTTGCTACAGCTCACCAGTATCACCCAGGAAAGAGCTTATCCACTCATTTGGAGCCCTGATTCTTTTAAAGATTTTATTTCTTTATTTGTAGAGAGCAGGGGAAGGGAGGGAGAAAGAGGGTGAGAAACATCAGTGTGAGAAACACTGGTTGGTGGCCTCTTGTACACACCCTGACTAGACGAAGCCACAGCCCAGGCATGTGCCCTGACTGGGAATTGAACTGGTGACCTTTTGCTTTGTGGGACAATGCCCGACCAATTGAGCTACACCAGTCAGGGCTGGAGCCCTAATTTTTGCAACTGCCATCTAGGTGGCACCCCCAGATCACCTGGCTCTGGTCCTGCTTTATCCTCAGAGCAGTGAGTGGCCGCTGATCAGTGAGAGTAAAGGGTTAAAATTTTTTCCTCTTTTGTGTGAGAATTATACCTTTAGTTAACTGTCTAGCACTGTTTCCTTGGAAACAGATAAACATATGTCCACTATGTTACTAGGCAACATTGCTGAGGTAAAAATGACCCCTAAGGAGGAGGCTAAAATGATCCATGTGGTAATGGATTAGAATTAGAGATCTCAGTATGAACTCATGCTTAGCTTAAATAGATGCAGACGATTCCATATAAAAATATTTATAGATACGAACATACACCCAGGTTAGTATACGTGCCTAGATTTCCTTTCTCTGTCAGCAAAGAGGTCCTAGAAGCAATGATACTGCGTAACAGTGAGCACACCCAGTGCCGCGATCTTGGTTTCTAATACCATTCCCCAATAAAAGGAACCACGGAGGAATGGCTGGACCTAGAACTGGGGCGGGAAGTATACGTGATGAGCCCGGAGCACCATATAGTGCCAGAAAGTAAGGGAGTGCCTCAATAAACAAACCAACCATAGACACCCAAGGGCTGAGGTATGTCAAAGGACACAGCGGCCGCAGAAAGAGCCCCCAGTGGCCAAACCTGGAAAAATTTGGTCAACAAAATAAATAAAGGAATATTGAGTCATCACCTGAAGTATGATAAATGAAAAAAATGGGGAGAAAAGATAAATCTCCCATGCAGAATACCAAACCTGTAGATACTCCATCCTCTAGGAGGTGGAATATGAGTCCCCAGTGTTTTAAGTGCGGGCTGAGCATAGTGTCCTTCAGAGAGTACAGTATGAAAGGGAGTTGAGGGAGGCAGGGGAACTTTACAGGGGAGAAACCTGACAAACCTGATTACCTTAGGCAGGCGATCAAGGTCAACATCAAAGTCAAATCATGTTGACATGATGTGATGAGAATGGCGCTTTACCCTGTGGTCTTCCCCTCCCCCAACCCATGTCCCTAGTCCAACCCTGAGATGAACATAAGACAAATTCCAACTGAGGGACATTAAAAAAACAAAATACCTGAGCAATACTCCTCACAACTATCAAGGTCATCAAAAACAAGGAAAGTCTGAGAAAATGTCAGCCAAGTGGAACCTAAAGAGACATGATGACCAAATACAGCATGTTGTCCTCAATGTAATCCTGGAACCAAAAAAAGACATTAGGTAAACACAAAGGAAATCCGAATAAAGGACTCTAGCTAATAATGTATCGATGTTAGTTTATTAATTGTAACAAACGTATCCTACTGATATAAGGTGTTAATAATGGAGGAAACTGAGTGTGGGGTATATGGGAATTCTCTGTACTATCTCCCCAATTTTCCTGTAATCTAAAATTGTTCTCAAAAAAATGAAGTTTTTTTTGTTTTGTTTTTTTAGAAGAAGATCTCTGATTGGTAAATTACACCTGGGCTGAGAGGAATTACTAACAGGTGGTGGGAAATCATACTTTGGGCTTATATAATTGGGCAGCTCCAAAGACATTGGCTCCATGAGACATGAAGTTTTTAGGCCAGGTTGGCTCCTGTACCCACTGGGTGGGGACTTCATTGCCTTGCACCTGCATGGTACTGCTCTGCTGGATGGCAGCAAGGACTGCCACTAAGAGAGGGGTGCCTGATGCTAGCGCTCATTGAATGCCATGCTAGCAAGCTGAGGTTCCTGCCCTGTATCCTGCAGGTCAGTGCCAAGTGTAGCTTAGGATCATGTGTTGAGTCTGTGGGTGAAGTTGAACCTAAAAAGACCCTTCATGGACATTGTGGTGGGTAAGGAGCAGGAGAGAGGTGTGATGAGCGAGAGAGATTTGCATTTTGTAAACATTCTCCCTCTGGCTGCTCCCAGGAGACAGGAGTGAAAACAGAGACCATTTGGGAAGTTATTGTGGTCATGTTGGCATGTGATAAGTCCTCAGTCAATTCACTGCAGTTATGTACCTGTGAACCATGTGGGTGTGTGAGAGAGAGAATGGAGACCTCTTGAAGAACATCAGGACATCACTTACTCCAGAATTTTCTAAAGGCTAGTGGTATGTAACATGATTTTAGGTGTTATATGGATAAATGTGTTTTGGTTCTCTATTGCTGCATAACAAATTACCCCAAAGCTTAGCAGCTTAAAAGAAAATCATTATGTATTTGCTCACTTTTTCAGTTTGGGTTGCATTCGAGGGGAGGGAAGACAGCTTAATTCTGTTCTACTTGGCATCAGCGGGAGTGGTACACACACCCAGGAGCTGACTGGAAAAGCTCAGACTTGGCCGTGTATCTGGGGACTTCGTTCTCACTGTCGGCAGTGTTTTTGTCTTCTCTTCCACACCATCCCCCCAGGTGGCTACCTTGGGCTTCCCGACCCAATGGTGTTCTCAAGGCAGTCAGAGTCTTCTGTGGTACTCAACTTCCCCAAGACTACAAAGGAAGGCACTGTTGGAGCTTCTTAAAGCTGAGGGTCAGAACAGACACAGGTCACTTCTGCTGCATTCTGTTGGCTTAGTGCAGGTCAGAGGCCATGCCCGAGTCGAGGGAAAGGGTCTACATAGGATGAGAATACTGAGACGCATGGATCCCTGGGGGCAGTAACAGCCTACTGCTGTCAGCACTATACTGTATCTACACACACTCTATGTGTATATGTATCCATTGTAATGGCTAGACATGTTTAATATGTTTTAGAAAAATATATTACTAGCTAATGAAGTTAAATATATCACGGGTAATATTACTTAGGGTGAGGGTAGAAAAAATATGTCTATATAAACCTGACAACAGTAAGAGAGGAGGCGAGAGGAGGGGACTGTTTGAAAGAGGGTGAAGGAATTAGTCAAAGAACATATATGAAGGACCCCTGGACATGGACAATGGGGTGGGGATTGACTATGGAACTAGGGGGCAGGCTGGGTGGAGGGGGGCAATGGGGAAAAACTAGGACTACTGTAACAACATAAACTATAATAAAAAAGAAAAAATATACAAAGTTGGGACAATGTAAAATCTGCCGGTTTCTCCCAATACCCAGTCTCCTTTTTTTTTTTTTTTTTAAGATTTTATTTATTTATTTTTAGAGAGGGGAAGGGAAGGAGAAAGAGAAGGAGATAAACATCGGTGTGTGGTTGCCTCTCACACTCCCCCTACTGGGGGCCTGGCCTGCAACCCAAGCGTGTGCGCTAGACTGGGAATCGAACTGGCGACCCTTTAGTTTGCAGGTCAGTTCTCAGTCCACTGAGCCACACCAGCCAGGGCAGCCCACTCTCCCTTTCTTCCATTGGCTAGTGGATCAATAGCTAGTACAGTGCACTCGAAATAAGAATTCCATTTCCCAACCCCCCTTGCAGTTAGGTAGGGCCAAGTGGACAACCAGCTGTCAGAATATCAGAGAAGGTGGTGTGGGCAAAATGTGTTAAGTGCTCTTAACCGAAGGGATATGTCCTCCTTCTCCCCTTGAGTCATTCCTGCTGCCAGGATGCAGACCTGATGGCAGAAACTGAAGCAACTGTATTGGACCATGAGGTGAAAGGATGTTAGAATGTTAGGACTATTATTTCAGAGTTTCTGTCACTCAGTAAAAAAAAATGATTACTTTCTAACAGGATCCATTTAAAGAAAGATATAAGTAAGTCAAAGCAGAACTGGTAGGCAAAAACAGAGGCGGACATATGTGAGTAGCTGAAGTCTGAAAAATATAGATCAAATCTGACCCCTCGTGTTCCAGGTGAGAAAACTCTAAAGAGAGCCTGCAGTGTGTCCAGGAGGGCGATATAAAAGAATAGCCTTGGTGAGGTTGAGATTTCTCTAGGTGAGGGAAGGGGGAGTAAGGAAAAGTATTCCTGGAGGGGGAGCAGCACTTAACGGGCTCAGAGATGAAGCAATAGTAATGAGTTACTTTTGTGTTAAATTGACAGTCACTTACATTGGCCTCCCGGTATGCCAGGCACTGTTCTAACTGCTTTACAAATATTAACTCACTTAATCATCTAACCACCTTATCATGTCGGTGCTATTATCGCCCCCCTTTTAGAGTGAGAAGCCAGAGATACAGAGTGGTTAATAACTTGCCCAAGGTCACACAGCTGGCATACCACAGACCCAGGATTCAAATCCAGACCCCAGCTCAGTGCCCATAACCACGCTACTGGGTGCCATCATAATTTCCAAAGCACACGCAAAATTCCTGATTGTTAATACTATTCCCAGTTTTACATTTGGGAAAATGGAGTGACAAGAGAGAAGAAATTGTCCTACGGCCACACTGAGGGTTAGTAGAAGTATTTAAGCGGAACCAAGGGCCCGACTTCCAGACTGATTGGAGACTTCAGAGAAACCTAGAGTCCCAGGGCTGGTCGGCCGCATGCCTTGCCTTCCCGTTCAGTTTCGTCTGTCTCCGAACACCTTGCCGAATCTGGTATCTGGGTTTGTGTACTTGTTTCATGTTTATCCTCTGGCACCGGCCTGGCTCATCTGGTTTTCCTGGAGCTCTGAAGCTTTTATGGAGTGGCTCTGACATCGTGGTAATGTGACACAGTTCAGGGATTCGAGGCAATGAAGTGGTGACCATGTCCAGGCCCTGGAGGGAGTGACCACGCACATGCCCACATGCACGCACATCTTTAGCCAGCTCGCTTAACATTCCCTTCCTCTCCACCTGGTCTGTCTGAAGCTCCCAGCTTTGGGGAATGAAAAATCTGGGTGCCAAGATCTCCCCCGGCCCTGGGAAGAGAAAGAAGGGAAACTGAGATCCACATTCCCAGCCTCTGGAAGAGCAAGCGCCTCCTCCTGGCAGTTCATGAGGACACGGACCTTGTCTTCTCTCATGCCTGTGCCCTACTCCCCAGGCCAGCACAGAGCCTGGTGCATCGGAGATGCTGGGTTAGCCACATTTCAAGCCATTCCCTTGGGAGAGGGTGAGCCCAGAAAGAGAGGAGGAGCGGCCTTGATGGAGTACCTCCTGTGTCCGGTCCCTTGCTGGGCTTCACGTGTGTTACCCCACCTCTGACAGCTGGCTAACTTGGAGTTTACTGGCAGAAGAAATTATGGTTGAAATCAATCAGGCAACTTGCCAGTAGACACTCTTCCCACTATCCCATTCTGCTTCACCAGAGCCTCTGCCTCTTCATCAGGGTGAGAGACTGTCCTTCCCTGACTTAAGGACACAGGACTGTGATGCTCGGGCATGGGACAGGTGTGTATGGGACATATGTTCACAGGGCACCTGTGTACAGAACAGAAGGGCTGGAATACCTGTGTACCGGACTCTCGTGTCCAGCACAGGTGTGCTCTTAAAAGAGGTGCACCGGACTCAGGTATACAGGGCACATAGGGATAGGACATATCATAGGCTGAGTTCCCCCAGAATTAGACCTGAGACAAGAATTTGAGGGCAAGTGCTTTATTTGGAAGGTGGTCCCAGGAAGCACAGTAGAGGAGTGGGGGAGTAAGACAGGAAGGGGAAGGTCCCCACGCACTGCGGCCGTGTTGATAAACTCGTGCCACAGTGGGCAACTGGAGCTCAGTCCCGCTGGCCTGAGAACTGTCCTGTCTGGGAGCTGAGGGAGGGGAAGTATTTATCCACCAGCACCTAACTGTCCCTGTTAAGGACTGTTACCTGCATTGCCAGCCTGCCCTTGACAGTCTGAGCACGTTCCTTAAGCAGAGAGTCAGATGGGCTTTGCAGCGGGAAGCCTCGGGCACATGTGGAGAAGGTGCGTGTTGAGGGGTATGAATGGGGCGCTGGCAGCATTTTCTAGAGAATACAGGAGTACAGAGCATGTGCTCAGGACCCATGAGTGCACAGGAACAGGACACAGGTGGAAGACAAATGATTGGCTTACCAACCTTGCTTGCTAGGCCAATGGGGGAACCCGCTGGAAGGGGATAAACAGCTTCAGAAGGAGCGGCAGTGTTGGGACCTCCAAGGCAACCTTACTCCACCCCACGCTCCCTCTGGTTGGCACGATGGCATGTGCTCACGTGGGAGGAAGCAAGGGTGGGAGCGTTGGAGGGCTCTCACCTAGGGAAGCTTCTCTCTGCTAAACGCCTATCTCATTTGTATTTTACTAAGTGGGGGAGAGGGCTAAGGTGCCTAGGATAGGAGAGGGGACAGCCCCAAGGGTGGGTAGGGCCTTAGACTGGGAGTCAGAAATGGAGGCAGAGCTAAGTGACATCTCTGAGCCCACTTGCCCCATTCAGGGGATGGGGATAACTCTGCCCATGTGCCTCAGCGCAGGTCACCTACAACTCTTGCATCTCGGGCTTCCTGTCTGTGCTGTGAGCATCACAGAAGTCCTTTCTCTGCTGTGAACTTCACAGGGCTGCTATGAGGGGCAGATCAGGCCATGAACAAGAAAACACTTGGAAGGAAATGAAATGTGTAGGTGGGAGGATTACAGAAAGGGCCTGAGTGGGGGAAATCGAGGGGCCTGCCTGCTGCCGCTAGCTCTGCTGCTATGCTTTGGGACATTGGTTTGACTCCTGCATTGAAGGGAAGGCTAAAATAGTGTTTTTAATAAAACAGGACTTAATTCTCTCGCGCGTAAAAGTATACTTGTCAGTTAAGTCTGGCATGGTGGCTTCACTGGTCACAAGAGACCTGGGTTCCTTCTGTCTTGCTGGTCTGCCATCCTTCCCTTTGTGGTCCAAAATGGCTGAACCACCGCCAGCCCTCATGGCTACACTCCAGTCAGCAGGATGGGGGGACAGGCAGGAATCCTCTTCCTTCCTTTTAAGGGCACAATCCAGAATTTGCACAAATCACTTCTGTTCCTATCCCGTTGGCCAGGATTTAATCACAAGGCCACACTTACCTGCACGGGTGACTGGGAATGTAATCTTTTGCCATGAGCGACTAGAGAAGGGATATGGAAGGATAACCTATTTTTGTCACAGCTGCTGAATTGCTTGGGCACCTCATATCTCCACCTGAGCCGTAGTTTTTTCATTTGCAGATTCCTTCATTCCTTCATTCATGTATTCATTCTAGTGTGTGCCAAGTTTGTGGTATAAAGTACAATTTTTGAACCACTCGACTGCTAATGGACCCCCTTAGGTAGAAGGTAGAAGGTATTTCTTGCTTACCGCTGTACCCCCAGCAGCCAGTGTAAGGTCTGACGCCCGGAAGCCACATCATTAGCCGCCCGTGGATAATGAATGGGTGGCGATTCTGGTGTTTGTATTCGGCGAAGACATTTACCCTTACTCAGAGTTTAAGTTCCTACCCTTTTCAGGCCTCCTGCCTCCACTTTTCCTTATCCCCACGTGCCAAGGCTTTCCGAGCCTATCAAGTAAAGTATGCTCTGAGCCAGAATCCTAAGAGTGGGATTGAAAATAAATGAAAGTGTATCAAAACAAGTTAATCATGAGAAATGGCTTTCCAGGGCAATGAAGTGTCAGCGCTGGAGGCCAACGACAGAGCGCCAGACTCTAACTGCCGCATGCTGCTATCAACCCTCTGACTGTGTTGGGCAGAGAACCCACTGGGCCTGCCCAGGAGGTCAGTAGATGGCCTGGCTTGGGCCCCTGCCTGGCTCTCCATCACTTCAAGACAACAGGCAAGACCTTCCACAGAGATCAGGAAGAACTGATTTTAATTCCAGCCCTGTTGCTTACCTGTGGGGGAGATCCTAGGAAAATCCATGCCTCTTTGAGTGTCAGTTTCCTCATCTGGAAAAAGGGACTACTGAAAGGATCTACCTGGGATCAACTATAAAATGCAGGTAACAACGGTGGCTCCCTCGTAGCCAGGGGTTCCTAAACTTTCTCAGTTCACAGTACCCTTAGCATCTCAGTAACTTTTATTTACAGTGCACCAGGCCCAAAGAAACACCTAACAGCTATTTATTAAGCCATTAATTTTAAACAACTTAATAATTGTAGTTTGCGCAGTACCCAACAAATGTTACTGTGTTTCCCTCAAAATTTTGAAATATTTGGCGGTGCCTCTGTGAGATTTCTGCCATGCCTCAGGGTGCTTTGGCACATGGTTTGGGAATTGCAGCCATACGGTTTTAAAGAGGAAAGGAAGTTATGTGTGACAAGGGCTTAGCATGATACCTGGTGTGGAGTGCGAGATAAATAAAGGTTGATTGTTCTGCATTATTCTTCAAGACTCCAGTTCTCCCCGGATCTTCTGTCACTGCCACCCAGCCATACTTCCTGTGTCCAGCTCCTGCCACCTGCTGATTTCTGATTGCGTCCTTCCCTCTGGGCCCCTCCAGACCTGTGGCCCCAGAACTAGCCTCTGAACTAGCTTCCTTCCTGGTGCGGAATTGTTGGTTCACTTCTTCACCCCTCCCTACTCCACTCACTTGACATGACTTCTCCCAGGTGGGGTGTACATCCTTGCTCCTTAACTTGGGGCTTGGCCACGTGACTCACTTTGCCCAATGGTATGTGTGAAAGTGACAGTGTGACCATTCTAAGCACAGGGCTTAAGAGACCTCACGTGGTTCCACTCGCTCTCTTATCCTTTGCCTTTGCGAAGGGAAGAACATGCGCCCAGTGGTGATTCCAGGAGGAGGAGGAGAGACCCACGAAGCAGGATCAATTCTGCAGATCTGAAGTCTGACGCAGACCATCCCCGCCAACCCACAAACTTAAAAGTGAAAATAAACAATTGTTTGAAAGTATGGGGTTTTGGAGAGGTTTGTTACAGTGTCCTGGCAATCCAACCTCTGTATCTGTGGCAAATTCACATTCTCCAAGAGAAGATCTGATTGGATCATTTGGTCACCCCCCGGAACGCAGTTCCTTTCATACTAGTCACCCACAAGCCGAGGATCTCCTTCCTGCCCAGTCAGTAGATGACTTAGATGACTGCCTTGGGTAGGGGCACCCATCTCTGATCCAGGCAGTTGCCCCATAATTACAAGGTCATGTGACACCAAGCCTGGTGACATGGCTGAGAAGAAATCATTTCTGGCCCCTGTGTTCCTAAGGGGTGTGAATGTGGCAGGCAAGAGTTTCTCAGATCCTCTGGTTCTAAACGGTGACAACTGGCCCCAGCTGGTGAGGCTCAGTTGGTTGGAGCGTTGTCCCATAGACCAAAAGATTGTGAGTTCGATTCCAGGTCAAGGCACATGCCCAGGTTGCGGGTTCAATCCCTGTTCAGGGTGCAAATGAGAAGGCAGCCAGTAGATGTTCCTCTCTCACATTGATGTTTCTCTCTTTCTCCCCACCTCCTTTCTCTGCATTCCTCTGTATCTGAAAGAAGCAATTTAAAAAGTGTCCTCAGGTGAGGATAAAGAAAAGGAAAGAAAGTTAGAAAAAAGTAGAGTGACAGCTGGACAAGGAGAAATTGCATGTAGAATTTTCTCTGCATGTAGCTGTCAGAAGGCATCTCAGGCTGTAAACCCTAGCGTACCAGAAATGTGACGCTCCTTACAACTCAGTTGAGTAACTCTTTTGAGCCTCATTATGCCAAAGACAGAAAGGATGAGGTCTAAGTTCACGTTAAGAGTTTGGTAGAGCAGGGTTAGAACTCAGGTGTCCTGGCTTCCTATCCAACACCCCTTTCAGCCTGGTCCATCTCACACTTGGAAGGAGCCTCAGTCCCCACTGCCGAGCAGTGAAGCCCGTTTTCCAACCTCCCTGATCATCCGGGCTGTGCACCCATGCTCCCCTGAGCGCCCACTGCTTGGGAGAGTTCCAAGCGACACTTTCCTCCTGCTGAGTCCCAATCTGCCTCCTTATGTCCTGTACCCACTGCCCTGGCTCTATATTCCAGAGCTGCACTAAAAGTGCACCTTTTTTCTTTAATTCATAAACATTTACTATAAGCTTTACTTCTATAAATTCTATTTCTTTTTCAAGCCCATCTTTTTATTGAGGTACAATCGATATGCAACACTATGTTAGTTTCGGGTGTACAACAGAATGATTTGATATTTGCATGTATTGCAGAATGATCCACCACAGTCAGTCTAGTTAACATCCACCAGCATATGGAGTCACAGAATATTTGTTTCTTGTGTTGAGAACTTTTAAGATTTACTCCCTTAGCAACTTTAAATATGCAACACGGTATTGTTAACTATAGTCGCCATGCTGTATATTACATCCCCTTGCCTATTTATTTTATAACTAAGTTTGTACCTTTTCACTCTCTTCACCCTTTTTGCCCCCCACCATGCCCACCTCCGGCAACCACCTCAAATCTGCCTTTTTAAAATAGTGTCTTTATTCTTAAGTTTTTGATTCCTTCTGGTATGACTTGAATTCTTTTCAAAAATATGTTTTTATCTTCATCCGAAGTTCTAGGGGAGGTGGGGTCTGACCCTGCCGTTGAATGTGTCTGCTGACTCCCACTGATGCTGGATTGCTTCCTTGTGTGTTTTGCAATTTGAGATTATGAGCTCATCTTCAGGGGAGTTTTATCTGTGCACAGCTTGTGTAGCCTGGGATGAGGGCAGTCCCTCCACAGTGGTTTGAGTTTGTTTTGCGAGTCACCTCAGCTCTTTATCTGGGATCACTATGTTAATTATAGTTTGCGGTTCCTACCTCATGTGGATAGAATAAAAAGTTGTCAAAAAACTATATGAGAAAAACTCCTATTTATTTTCATCATAATATTAATTTGATTATTGTTTTTTTGGTCCACTCTGATGCCGGCTCTGGGAAAGCAGAACATCGGTCTCTGTGATTTTGAGCTATATTCCCAGTGCTCACAGCAGAACTTGGCACGCAGTAGGCACTCAATAAGTCTTTGTTGAAAGAGAGAATTAAAGGATATCCACTTCATAGTGTGTTGTGAAGAATAAATGGCATGTCAGTTAGGATTGTGTTTGCCCAGTTAAAAATGAAGTTTATTGCCTCACAAAACAGGCAAATGATCTTGGTGATCCTGTGAGGCAGAGATTTCAAATGCCTCTGCAATTTTCTTGGCCTTTGTCTTAGGGTTGCAAGGTGGCTACCGTAGCTCCAGGCATCACATCCACCTTCAAGGCAGAAGGATGGGGAAGAAAATAGCAAGAAAGGGGGAGCATCACTGCTCCCCCATTTATCAGCTAGGTAAAAGTTTTCTTAGAGGTCTAACTGTAAATTTCTGTTTTGATCTCATTTGCTAGAAATGGGACATCTGGGCATCCCAGAAGCAAGGGGACTTGAAAAATGAGCATTTCCCTTTATCTAGACTCTATGGATAGATGAGAAAGGAGGGGAGGGGATCGGGGACACAGGTGGAATGGCTGGGGTATTTGCGCCAAATGGCTATATACACACACACACACACACACACAATATTGTTATATATAATATATATTATATAATATATAACAAAGGTTTTACATATAAGCGAGATATACTTTATATAGAGAAATTATAGGTACATATATCTTATAGCTCTCAGAAGGGGACACCTATTCTTGTAACAATTATTGTTTTTATCATATAAAGCTTTATAGTCTCTGTGATCCTACTGACATCAGATCTTGGATTCTAGAACTCTCAGGCACTGGGGCACCAATATCCCAAGGGTCTCCCTCCCACTCTCCCTCCTTTTTCTCTTCAGAGCACTGACGCCCTTTAAAAAAAAAAGAAAAAAAACAACCCTACATTTTCCAGCCTGAACCACTTCCTGATCTCATTAACTTCATCCTCGGTGACTTGGCCAGAGCCTGCTTCCAGCCCACTGCAGGCAGGAGACTGTATAAGCGAGAGGTCCCTCAGGCCCATCACCAGGTCAGCGTCAAGGTCTCTCTGAAGGACACTGAGATGAAAACAGCAGAAGAGCCAGCCCCGAATCTCGGGCAGACCCTGGAGTGGCTGAGAAAGGAGCTGGTAAGGCTTTGCATTTCTTTTTACCAGATGCCTCCACCCCAAATATCCCAAGATTTGCGGGTCCCCCTTTCCCAGGTGCCCCCTTAGCTGGGACGGAGGCTGCAGGCTGGGGTGTAGGCCCTGCAGGCACCCCTCTGGGACCAGCCATGCCGTGCACAATTACCATCTCAGGTACAGGGATAAGTAGGTCATGGCCTACATAGGAGGCTCTGGGGGCAGTGCTTGCCAGACTGGTTTGAGAATTATACCGAGCCCTGGGTTTGTGCCCACCTCTGCTGCTGTGTGGCGTCTAGCGAGTGTGTGGCTTTCCCTCTTTAAGCCTCAGTTTCCTTATCATAAGATGGGGATAACAGTGGTATCAACGCTTCAGGGGCTACTGTAAGAATTCAGTGAGGAGATGGTACAATTCACTCAGTGTCTGCTTGGCACATCTACGTTGGCTATTCCAGTCCTGACCTGGGTGGACGTGGAGTACACCCACCGTCTTAGCCTGGATGTACTCCACACCCACCCGGGTCAGGTCTGTGAGAAGGCAGAGGCCCGCCCAAAGACTGGGGCACTAATGATTTATTTGGAGGTGCAAGCCCAGAGCAGCGAGAGTGAGGGAAATAGGGAGTGGAGGCAAAAGCCAAGGCTTCGGGAGGCAAAGCAGGCGTTATGCTACCCAGCTCACTGCCACTTCGGAAGGAACCTGAAGGAGGCCCTGCTCATGAATCCCAACAGCGGGTTTAGCTGGCTGCAGGGTTTCTCTGCAGGGGTTGAAGGAGGAGCTGCACCCCGGTGGGGAGAGAATGAAGAGGAAATGTGTCAGCCCAGCTCTCTGCTGTCTCCCATCACCTGACGGTGGAAGTCCACCCAGGGGCCACTAACTCTCCTGAACTGAATTCTCCTGAGTTCTGTTTCTTGGTCTCTTGGTGGCTGCACTGGATGCTAGGTCTTCTGCCTCTCCCCGTGGCGTTTTCCTCAAGTTCAAAATTAGAAGGGTGTCCCAGAATATGTGGAGGATACCAGCTAAGAGCAAGAGAGAGGTGATTCAAGGAACCTCAGAAGACACCCAAAGTTTATATCCCAATATGCCAGATTCTCCTTCTTGGGGAGGACAGGCAGGATTGTCCAAAAATGACCTTTCTGCATTGCCACGCAACAGATCAACCCCGTCCTCACCCAGCTGGGTGGGGCTGACCCCGTAGGGCTTCTCTGGAGGCCAGGGACTCCAGCAGCAGGAGCTGGAGCTTGTTAGAGTCCTCAGGCCCCCTGGGGCTGGCCAGCGGGCCTTCCTCATGCTCCCCTAAACACTGGGCACCCATGCTAAGACTGCCTGGTGCTTGCGCCCACAGTGCCAGCTTCCAGCTGATAAAGCGCCTCACTCACCCCAGGGAGAGGGGAACAAGGCAGGGCTGGGGGAGTCTATTTGGGGCATAGCCTTGCAGACCCAGGAACCTGCCTGCCTGTAATGCCAAAAGGTGGGGAGCCTCGAACCTCCTCTTGCTAATCCCTGACTTGTGAACTCCCCCGTCAAGCCTGTTTTTACCTCTATCACAAAACTCCATAAGGTCCCCTGTGGAGCCCAGCCGAGAAGCCCCACTTGACTATCAGGAAAGGACCAACATCAGACAGTCACTTTTTTTGCAACAGAAGGAAAAATATCAGCAACACCCGTGACTACCATGGACCAAAGCCCAGTGCTCTCTCTTCTTCCCCGGGATCATGTAAGCCCCCAAGTCCTGGTGGGATCTGAAACAGGAGAGAGACCCAGCGATCCCACTTCTGGGAATATATCATAAAAAACCCAAAACACTAATTTAGAAGAATATACAGGTTCCAGCAGAAGTAATGCCTGAGTGTAGTTGGTAGGGTAATAATATGGGTATAATAATTTACAGTTTTAACTTGAACATTTCACCTAAAATGTCATATGGTGTGCTTGAGTGTGATATTGTTATGTCTCAAAATTACATGCTTATAATTTTGTAATAAAAAGGGGCATTATTTTGTGCCAGACTGTGTGTATGCACCCCTGTGTGCTTTGTAGTGTTATTTACAATAGCCAAGATCTGGAAACAGCCCAAGTGCCCATCAGTAGATGAGTAGATTAAAAATAAAACAACAGTGACTGTGGTACATTTACACAATGGAATATTGGCCGTAAAAAAGAAGGAAATCTTACCTTTTGTGACAGCATGGACGGACCTGGAGATCATTGTGCTAAGTGTAATAAGCCAGTCAGAGAAAGACACGTACCATGTGATCTCATTCATGTGTGGAATCTAATGAACGAAACAAAATGATGAACAAAATAGAAAGAGAGTCATGGACACATGGAACAGAGTGGCAGTTGTCAGAGAGGAGGGGCTAGGGAGCTGGACGAAAGAAAGTAAAGGGATTAACCAAGAAATACACACACACACACACATATATAAACACACATACACAAATATATTTATATGTAAATATTTTTATATATTTAATATAAATTTATATATATAAAACACATAGACACAGACAACAGTGTGGTGATAGCCAGAAGGAACGGGGGGGGCGGTAGGTGGAAGAGAGCACACGCTGGGGGGAAATGAGGGTAGAAAGAGCCTTTGCTTGAGGCGATGTGCGCACGGTGCAGGGTACAGATGATGTTTTATTGAGTCATACACTTGAAACCTGTATGGTTTTGGGAACCAGTGTCACCCCGATAAATTCAATTAAGAAATAAAGTAAAAGAGGGGAGAGAGGTGTGGCCATTTGTGACAAGGCCAACAAGCCGGATGACTAAGTGGCATCCATTTAGAAGGACAGAGCCACACACCACAGAGCTCCAGCAAACAGCCCGGAGCCCGCCTTAGCACAGCGCCTCCCGTGTGTGGGACAGGACCCTTCCCCACTGTGGAAGCCAGTTTAGCCTGGGTTTTCGGTCCTCAAAGCCAAGGACGTGGAGTCCACCACCTCCCTGAACTCTGCCTCCATGCCTCGTTGTGTTCTTGTGAGCATGTGCCCAGCCCTGGTGCTAAAGGCTGGACAGGGAGAAAATGAGTGTGGGAGAAAAACCCTAAAATTGAAAAAAACACAGACTTATCATTTTCCCAGGAATTAGGCAGGGTGGCCCTGCTACCACCCACAGTGCCGCCGGGGGAATCCCTGAGTTCTTGGGAGTGGTCACCTTCAAGCGTCCTCTTTCTAGCTGTCTGCTTTCTTGGTGGCATTACACCTGCCAGAGTGGAGGAGATAGGCTTTATCTAATTATTTGTAAAGTAATTGGTTTGTCATGAAAGTGAAAATAAAAATACTATTTTTAATGGAGAAATGTTAGTAATAACCTGTGAGAGAGACCGGGCACATGCCTGGGTTGTGGGCCAGGTCCCAAGTAGGGGGCATGCAAGAGGCAGCCACACAATGATGTTTCTCTCCCTCTCTCTCTCTCCCCCCTGCCCTCTGTCTAAAAATAAAATAAAGAAAGAAAGAAAGAAAGAAAGAAAGAAAGAAAGAAAGAAAGAAAGAAAGAAAGAAAGAAAGAAAAAGAGAGAGAGAGACAGGTTGAAGAGGCACATCCTGATCAGCTGTGCCTCAGGCAGCCTCAGAAGGGAAATCTATTCCCTGTGGTAACCTCTGGGGGAGTTGTTACATAGAGTGGGATGAGGTGTGTGTGTGGGGGTGGGGGACGACTTTATACTATATGTCCCATCGCAGCTTTTAAATTTTATATCATGAACAAGAATTACTTAGTCAGAAAAATAATTTTAACATCTTACAAGAGGAAACATAAGAGAGAAAATGCATGGAGGAACACACCCCTAGGAGAAATGGGAGGAGTGGAGACGGTGAGGGAGGATTGTAGGGTCTTGAAGCAGCAGTCCTCAAAGTTTTTGGTCGTAGAATCCTTCACATTCTTAAAAGTGATTAAGGACATCAAAAAAGCTCTCGTTTTATGTGAGTTATAGCTATCACTATTGATTGAATTAGACACCAAAACTGAGAAATTTTTAGCATTTATTTATTCATGCATTTAAAAATAACAATAGTAAACTCATTACATGTTAATGAAATATTTTATTTAAAATAACTGTGTTGTTTCCCTGGCTGGGTGGCCCAGTTGGTCGGAGCATCATCCCATGTACCAAAAGGTTGCAGGTTCAGTCCCCGATTAGGGCACATACTTAGGTTGAGGGTTCGGTCCCTGGTCAGGATGCATATGGGAAGGAACTGATCAATGATGTCTCTGTCTCACATCAATGTTTCTCTGTCTCCCTGTATTTTCATAAGATGAAAGTGAGAAGACCAATAATATCTTAGTATTGTAATGAAAGTAGCTTTGACCTCTCTGACCCCGTGAAAGGGTTTTGGGGACCCAAGGATCCCCCGGACCTTATACTGAGAATCAGTGCTCTAATAGAAGAGCTCCTGCCAGCCTGCAGGGTGAACTTCACTTTACTATGAAGTCACCATCATCTTAATAGCTATAAAATGATTTGTTGCAGTGAGGATTAAAGCAGATAAGTGGGCTGTAAATAAGAATATTTAACATCGATGATGACGACGACGACGACGATGATGATGATGATGAAGATAATCACAGACCCTGGCAGCGCAGCATGTCATATTTTAGGGTGGGAGCTGATTCAGTCTTCATAGTGTTACTGGACCAAAGTCTGTGTGCCCAGTGCTTCAAAAGGCCATAACTCAAAACATCAGGGTTTGGAGTAAGGGAAGGTGTGTTGATCAAGAAGACACAAACCAAGGAGATGGGAGACCTAGAGGTGCCTCACATCCACCTTGCTTGCTGGACTGGGTTAAGGGTTTTAAGGGGTTCAGGGGGACATGTGTGCGGAAGCACTGGTGGGGTAAGTTTTAATTGGAGGACCTTGGTACCTGGCCATTTATGGTAAAGGGGCATCAACATCGGGTCTTCCTGGACAACGGACCCCTGACTTCTGCAAGGGTTCCAGTGTTCAAATTCTGGTCATGTCCTGGTCCTTTGGTTCCATGGGGGGTGAGGTGGGGTGGGGTGAGACTTTGGTTCCGGATGCGGCTGGAGGCCAAACTTCTGTCCTCTGTGCCATGCCCCGGCTGCATGATTGTGGTCCTGGGCTGTTGTCTGTGAAAAGCAACTCAGTATCTTGTTAAACAGTATAGGACCATTTTGAGCTGGTTACAGTAAGAGCCTTGGAAGGTTAAGTAATTTGCTCTCCCCTTTGCAGAAGAGGAAACTGAGGCTTTGGGGGAACCAGCTTCCGCGAGGCTGTGGGCTCGTCTCTGATGAGACGGTGATGGGCGCAGGCCTTCTGAGGGAATGTCCAGTGTTCTACCTGCCCCCTCACAGACTTGTCTTCTTGCCTAGGCTGAGATGCAGATCCAGGACCAGAAGCTCCTGCTCACACTGAGGCATCTCCGCAGTGTCCTGGAGGAGCTGCGCTCTGAGAGTGCCCACTGGGAGGACGCCAGGTCCAGTGGAGGGACATCACCCATCAGAGCTCGAGCAGGCTCTGAAGGCAGGGGTCACCATCCCATGTCATCCAGGCGGCTGGCTCAGCTCCTGAATGTGGGAGACAGCAGGCGAAGCTCCCTCCCTTAACTGACTAGAGGTGACCGTGGGCTTGAACCCCCCACCACTAGTCTAAGTTTTGTGATGTTGTTGGGGTAGAACACTGGAATGGGAGTCAGGAAGCCTCTAGGTTCACCTCTGCCCTCATCCACTAAGTGTCCCTGGACCGATCACTCAGCTTCTCTATGTCACTAGTTCCTTTTCTGTCACTTATGAGCATTTTTGATGAGACACAAAATTGGATGTGAACATGCTTTGAAAAACAGATATTTTACATGGCTTCTGGAAAGCACCTTGCCATAGTCCTATCCTTGGGCATTTCTCAAAAAATGATTGTTAAAACAAAGAGCTTAATGTGTGAGGTTGTTCACCTAGTCTTGCCATCGTGAAAAACAGAACCCTGTGTAATGACGTGATGGCTGTTCACTGTTTTCCCAGCGGGCCTTCTCAATCCCCTTTATCTGAAAGTAACAGACCCTGTCACCCTCTGGCCATGGGAATGGACATGTCAGCGGGCCTGTCCAATTATAATGCATGGTCACCTAACCACATGATTGGCCAAGTGGGTTGGCATGTGACTCATTATAGCCAATCACAGCCCTTCTCTGGGATTGCTAGCTGGATGCTTATTCTACTGCAGTTGCAAAGCTGGGGCTGCCAGTGGCCATGTTCCCTGCCAGGTGAAGAAGACCTGTCTGTGCTGGGAAAGAAAGAGGCTAATCTTAGAAGCAGAGAGCGGGCCACACAAGAAATAGGCTTGCTCCTTTTAGCCCCTGATTTCAGGTCCTAGGTCTATGAGTTACTCCTGCATTCTTTCCAGTGACTGAAACCAGTAAATTCCACCACCATCACACACACCAACTTGTTTTTGCTTAAGCTGGTTTGAGTAGGGTTTCCTTCGTCTGCACCCAGAATAGCTCTGAGGAATACAATGCAGATGATCGAAGAAGCTAAGGAGGGAAATGATGAAGAAAACAGCATCTCGCTCATTCAGAGTTGGTAGTAACAACCCAGTAATGGCAGACGACAGGTTTATGATGTGGCAGAACACTGAGCTCTGTGGGGTGCTGGAGTTACGACTTTGAAAAATTTTATCTGCCTATAAGAAAGACTTTAAAATGGAAGAGGTGAAAATAAAAAGTCCGGTTGTTAAAATGGCCTGATTATGGGTAGACTTTTTTATTTTTGATCGACTTGCATGTTGTTAGAATATTGGTTTTACGGCTTTGAAAAAGTGAACCCATTGCATATAGAAGCAAAGTGAGGGGTGTTGCATGATATATACAAAGTTTATAATCAGACTAACCTGGGATTTTTTATATCATACTTGATAATATAAAAACATTTCTCTGGCCCTGGCCAGGTAGTTCATTTGGTTGGAGCATTGTCCCTATACACTAAGGTTATGGGTTTAAGCCCCAGTCAGGGCATACACAAGAACCAACCAATGAATGCATAAATAAGTAGAACAACAAATTGATATTTCTCTCTCTCTCTGTCTCTCTCTCTCTCCCCATCTCTCTCTCTCCCCCTCCCCCTCTCTCCCTCTCTCTCTGTTTCCTTCTTTCTCTCCCCCTTCCTCTTTCTTTAAAATCAATACATAAAAATAAAAAATAAATACTTCCCTGTCTATTGACAGCTGAATAGATAAACAAAATATAACAGGAATTTCATTCAGCCTTAAAAAGGAAGGAAATTCTGGCACATGCTACAACATGGATGAACTTATGCTAGGTGAAATAAGCCAGACACAAAGGACAAATATATGATTCTGTTTGTATGAGATACTTAGAGTAGTCAAATCCATAAAGACATAAAGTAGAACGGTGGCTACCAGGAGTTTGGGGAGAGGGGAGTAGGAGGCTGTTGTTGTTTAATGGGCACAGAGTTTCAGTTTTGCAAGATGAAAAAAATTCTGGAGATGGATGGTGGTGATGGTGTCATAACAATGTGCATGTAGCCGATGCCACTGAACTATACACTAAAGTATGTTAAAATGATCACATTTATGTTATGTTGTATTTCATCACAATTAAAAAGAAATGCTTATAAAAGATAACAACCTGTACCGTGATGCTGGGGCTGGGGCCCCATGCAGCACATTTCTGCATCACCAGTGCTGCAGGTGAGAGTTTGTTGGATGTTGCCTGTCATCGGGGTAAGACCAGAGGGACACCCCAGGGCTGGAGGAGGGAGAAAGAACTTGAGTCTTCACCTTTGTTCTCCGTAGCTTCCTGTTCCTATAAGCGCCACCCAGCGATGCTTCTTCATCTCACAGCATCAATTCCTCCCTATGGCACCAGCCAGCACCCCCTTCTCAAGCCTCTAGGTCCCAGACCCCGTGGCATTCACCAGATGCCACAGTAAGGAAGATACATTAGGAGATTCACACTCAGGCTCTTTCACACTTTAGTCAGGATGTGATATATTTTTCTTCCTCTCACAGCCCACTGGCTAGAATAAGTCATGGGGTCTGTCCCAGAAGGGGTCTGGCACATAGGGGAAACAGAGGGAGAGTCTGGTGAGTACCAGGGTGTCAGAAGCATGCTCCGTTCTCTCTCAACAGACCAGCTTCCTTGTCCTGTCAGAGCACTAGGAGCATCTTTTGTCCTAATATTTGTCTTTGACCTTGACTTGGAGCTCCTAAAGCCCTTGTAAATTCCTAAGTGACACTGACTCTAAGTGGGCACCTGAGTGGCTCCTGGGTAGGGGCTGGTCACCAGAAAGACCAAGTCAGGGTTAGAAGCTTGGAATTTTCAGCCCCATCCCTCATCCTCCCGAGAGGAGGGAGGGGCTGGAAATGGAGGTAATAATTTTTCATGCCTGCATGAGGAAGTTTTCATAAAATCCCAATAGCAGGGAATTTGGGGAGCTTCCAGTTTGACAAACACATCCACATACCGGGAGGGTGTAGATGTTCTTCTGCACTGGGCACCCCTCCCCGACCTTGTCTTATGCATCACCTTATCCTGTTGTTTGTATCCTTTCACAAACTGGTAAAGGTAAGTAAGGGTTTCCCTGAGTTCTGTGAGCCATTATAGCAAATTAATTGAACCAAGGAGGGGGTCGTGGGAACCTCCAATTTGTAGCCCAGTTGGGCAGAAGTTGTTGGTAACCTCGGGACCTACTACTTTCAATTGGCATCTGAAGTGGGGTGGAAGCAGTCTTGTGGGACTGAACCCTTAAGCTGTGGGATCTCCAGGTAGTGTTAGAATTGTGTTATATTGTAGGACACCCAGCTGTTGTTGTAAATTGCTTGGTGTGGGGAAAAACTCACACATTTGGTGACCAGGTGTCAGAAGTGAAGTGTTCTCTGTTAAAGTAAAGGAGAAACACACAGGAGGTGGAGAACTGGGATTTTTCCTAATCAGGAGGGAAAGACTAGATTTTCCTATTCAAGCCTAAAGCGCAATGGCCAAGGAAGCAAAAACAGGACAGTTGAGAACAAATTAAACTGGTGGTTCAAAGTTTGGTTTTCCACAAATGGTTTTGTGTCCCTTAACCAAGTGCTGCCAACCTAGGGCAGCTACTCTGTGAATGTGCGCCACCTACTGTCCATGCACAGTAATTCTTCCAGGAACCTGCCGGCTCTGGGTTTTAGGAGAAGCTCCTTCACCACCTACTTCCTTATTGTGGGACGTCTTACTGGGAGTGTCTAGGAGGAGAAGGTTTTCAGGCCCTTGAGATCTGGGTTTGAATTTCAGCTCTTCCAGAGTGACCTGTGGAAAGCCACTTCTCCTCTGAGCCTCTATTTAACCTTAACTCTAAAATGAAAATGACATTTCTCAGACCTGTGAAGAGGATCGTGGGAAAATACTTTGTAAACTGGGAATAACCAGAGACAATGGAAAGCGCATTGTCTGCAGTTGAATAGGCCTGGATTCCTTAAAAAAAAAACAAACTTACTGTTCACCAGCTGTAGCCCAGCCACTATTTTGCATATGGGAATGTAGTAATGAATAAAACAGACAAAATTCACGTTTCCATGTAGTTAACATTCTAGCATTCCAGTTTCTGAATCATTCGTTGATTCATCTACAAATATTTTTCTGATATTACTTTGTGCCAGGCACTTTCCTAAGCAGTGGGCATAGAGAGACTCCGATATGGTTAGAGCACAGAGAGCAAAAAAAACCAGGGTTGGGTAAGGACATGTTTTATGGGACTTGAAGCTTTTAAAATTTAGAATATTCTTTTCTTAAAGAAGACGAATGAATGTCATAAGTACAGAATTTGGCTAGAAGGGAAATTTTTGTAGAAAGACAAGAAATAACAAATTACAAAATTTAAAAAGCTGACAAATGTCACAAACATCATACGATCTAGAAACATATTTGTATTAATTAGCTGCATGATATAACTCTGTAATAATTTTTCTTACACATTTTTTCTGTATATCCTGTGAGCATCTGGTCATAAGACAATTACTTTTGTTTTGTTGTCTTTCTATAAAGATATAAAGAAAATAATTCAGTCCTTACAAGATTAACTTTTTTGTGAATACTTTAAACAATTTTCTTTAAGTTGTAAAACTTGATGCTATATTAATTTTTAAGACTACTGTCAAATTTGGGAAAACCTCTAAGGTTTTTTTCCGTGTATAAGCTGTAAGTCTTCAGATAAAGGTGACTAATTTTAAGTGCTCTTTGAGCTGATAGCACGCTGACTGGCTTATTTGTCGGTTCCTCCCAAAACTATTAAATCTTTCATCCGTGTTGGTATTTCATGTCAAATAAGTGAGAAGCTTAAATCTTTTCCCAACGTATTTATGTAATTTACTCCTTTTAATTAATTAGATCAGCAATTTTCAACTGGTGTGCCACAAGAATTTTTAAAACATGCAATACCTGACATTTTCGTCGGGGGCACTGACCTCTTCTCCCTTAGATTGTCCAATTAAAAAATGACAACAGCCAACACAACAACAGCTGCCTGTTGTGAATGAATCTAAATTATACTGATTTTTTTGGTCAGATTGGCAAACAATGTATTTTTGTTGTGCTGCCAAATTTTGGTAATTAGTTTATGTGTGCCACATGATGAAAAAGACTGAAAATCATTGAATTAGATTATCCAACAATCCAAGTCTATTCATAACTTTGATTTGAAAGTTGTGAATATGATCTGCGGGCCATTTCATCTGTAAGCCCCAGACATCACTAGGGCAGAAATGCCAAGTAAGAAGGACCCAATAGAATGCGATCATAAAACAGCAACTTCCCACTAGTTGTTTATAGCACTGTCAAATATTTGCCATATGGCCTATAAACACAGGACTCTGATTTCTCTAGTTTGTGCAATCCCTACTACAAAGGAAGAAAAAAAACATGCAGGGCACAGTTAATCATATATGCTGCACTGACAAATATATTTCTGATAGGAAAGAACCTCTACTTTAAGCTTTACTGAGAAGCAAATTCTCTGCTTATTGTTTAATATGTCTGACGATTGGGAGAATTTTCCCTAGTCTAGCTTCTGGCTCTGCATATTTCAAAGCTTGTTTCCGACCCACTGTGTACATACTCCTGGTGCTAGGCACTAATACAAAGTATGGCCCTGCATCTTCATGTCACAGTGCAGGATGAAATGGCACTGTGGGCAGTAATTCCTACACTGAGAGGGACACCAATGACATTACTACAGGTGAAAGTGACTGCGAACCATATAAAGGGATCATCCTTTGGGCTGCTATAGCAGACTGCCATAGACTGGGTGACTTGCACAACAGACTTTTCTTTCCCACAGTTTGGAGGCTGGGAAGTCCAAGATCAAGGTGCTAGCATATTCGGTGTCTGGTGAGAACCTGCTTTCTGGTTCACAGATGTCTCTGTCCTGCTGTGTCCTCACGGGATAGAAGCAGCAAAGGAGCTCTCAGGGGCCTCTCTTATAAGGGCACTAATGCCATTCGTGAGGGTTCCACTCTGATGACCTAATCGCCTCACAAAGACCACCTTCTGATTCCATTACATTGGGGTGTTAGGATTTCAACCTATGAGGTTTTGGGGGGGACATATTCAGTCCAAAATATCTCTGAACCTAAATGAAATGTATACCTAGCTCAGCTCTGACTTGGCTGCGTCCTTAGGTCTTCCTTGTCACCACCAACATGGTCTGATAAAGGGAGAGTTGGAGTGGAAAGGGATATTGATCTTAAAGGGTTACAGTTAAATATGTATCTTCTGCCTCATTTACAAAAACATAAGCCCAAGTGATGTAGGCTATGTTTCCTCCAGGGCCTTGGAGGGGTCAGTGCAAGCAAGGGCCCTGAAACTGAAGATTGATTGTTGTCAAGGTAAATCCACCCATCTGAAATGAAGCTAGAATAATAAGTATGGGGTAGACCATGAAAGTTGTTAGGAGGGAGTTTGGGTTTTGTTCTAAGAGCAAGAGGAAAATTTAAAGGGCTTAAAAGGGGGACTTCAGGGGGTAATGTGATTTGATTGATATTTTTCAAAGACACCTCTGGCTTCAGTGTGGACAATAGGCTTAAGGGAGACAAGTGACAGGAAAGGAGACTGCTGAGGAAGGTGTTGGAGCTTTTTCAGGAGAGCGGTGGCTTGGAATAGGGTTGAATGAGTAGAGAGAGCAAGAAATGAATAAAGTCATATTTAAAGGCAGAGTGATGGGTTCGCTGACGGATTGACATTAAGGTTAGTATCAAGGCTGTCTTTCAGATACCTGCTTGAGTAGTTGCTGTGACACCGTTCCCTGAGGTGGGGAAATGGGAAATGGGAGCTAACCCTGAGTCTGAGTCCTGTCTCTACCATTCCCAGCTATGTAACCCTACACAGGTTGCTTCTCCTCTCTGGGCCATGTCCTCATTGCAAAAAGGGCACTACCTTGTGAGAGCGTTTGAAGAGTGAATGAGACAACCTATCAGCATGGGGCCTGAGACCTTATCAATAACCTACATATTAGATGCCATGCTGTTCCAAGATTTATTAGTATTTACTACAAAGCTCAAGGGAAGAAACCCGCCTTGGATCCTTATGCTCTAGTATGATTTTTCTTACATTCTAGCAATTGGCTTTGGCTATTGAAAGCTGTGATGTTCCAGGCAGAAATGTATTTCTCTCCCCAGAGGGTGCGTCAGTGTGAATAATCTTTTTAATAACAACAGTAATAATAGCTAATATTTATCAAGCATGTATTATCGCTAGGCTCTTTACATGCTTCATCTCATTTATCTTTTACAATACGTAGGGCACAGATACTTTTATTATCATCATTTCTAGTTTTCAGATGAGAAAAACTGAGGTTCAAAGGATTAAATAACTTCCCTAGAGACCCCTTAGATAGTAAGTGGAAGAGATGCGACTCCGTCCTCGGGATGTTCAGAGGCCAGGGAGAGGGGTCAGACATTCCCATCTTTCACAATTATTCTGTAGGGTCCAGTCCCTACCGCTTTGCTTGTGATGTCCAAGGTCAGAGTGCCTTGCCCCGCCCCGCCCTTTGCCCACTGCCGGGACCTTAGTCCCAACCAACCCCTGAAGCCCCGCCCCATCCCCTGAAGCCCCGCTTCTAGCCCTGCGCTGCCGGTGCACCGCCTCTGTCCCCGCCTTCGCCCCGCCCATTCCCTCCCACTCCGCCTACTTGCCCCGCCCCGCCCCTCGCCCCGCACTAGCTGAGGCCCCGCCCCTCTGGGAGGAAAGCGCTTTAGTCCGCCGTGCTGACGCGGCCAGGGCTCTTCTCCTTGGCTTGGGCGCACTTCTCCTCAGATCCCTGCTAAAAAGTAGGGCTCAGCCTGAGGGGCCGGGCGGGACCTGACGGCTGAAAGCCGGTTAAGTGATAGGGTCCGCGGCATCCCGCATCCCCGCACGCGTCCCGCCTATCTCCTCACAGGCGTACCCCAAGGCTCCCGCCTGTGAGAGACGCTCCCTGGGCTGGAAGCGCGGCGGGTTCTCCTCCTCTGCACGAGGAACGAGGATGGAACGGGGTGGTGAGGGGTGGACTGGCGCTAGCGGTCGTCCCTTGGGGGCATCCGGCCTTAAACTCTAAGGAGGCGTCTGTGGGAGGACCTCTGGGCCTCGCGGCACCGCGCTCGCCGTCTTCTCCCAGCCCCGGACACCGCCCGCCCTGGCACCTTCCTTTTCCTCGCCCCCGCCCCCTGCGTGCTCCCCTTAGGGAGCTCGGCCCCCGTGGCTGTCTGCGCGAGCATGCCGCCTGCGCCGGCGCTGCGGCGCGTCCGCGGCTCCCCTCTGCCCGCCGCGCTCCCCTCCTCCCCTGGGGCCCGCCGACAGCTGGCTCGTTCCCTGGCTCCTAGGTCCGTGCATTAGCGTCGGCTTCACTTTCCACAGAGCAAAGTCCATCTCGACATCGCCTTCGGGATGTTTGGAGTTTTGTCGGGGATTTTGTTGTGCGGGAGGGATATGTGCTCAAGAAAAATCAATGTCTCAGGAATATTAAGGGGTTTTTTTCTCTCCCTCTCTCTCTCTTTCTTAAAGTGTATTAATAAGCATACACCTGGGAGCAGTTTTAAAAGATGAACTGCAATTTATTCCAAGATACCAACCACACAGACTAGAAAGAAGGGAAGTGGAACCAAGGCAGACACAAGCCATAAACATTAAAATCTCTAGCTACCCCGCTGGGGAGTGTGGTTTGGTGGATTGCGTGACCTTTCTTCGGGGCCCAGGGATTTGATTCTTGGTGTGGAAATGGGCATTGATCGAAGCTCAGCTACATTTTTAATTCTGTGACTGATACTGTTTTTGTGTTCTTTTTGGCTCAATTTGCTCTTTTCTCTGAACATAAGTGAAAGGAAACGAAAGAGAAGCTTTTATAATGGCAGCTTAAGGTTACTTATATGTGAGAAATAATTTGATTCTCCTCTAGAAGTCAGCCAAAGTATTAGAACATCCCTTAATAATGGAACCTTATGATGTTATTGAGAATAGTACAATTTGTAGAAATGTACATAAATTCTTTGTCTTTTGTGTGTGTGTGGTTTACTTTTACCACTTATCTCAAAACATTTTAACTTCATTCTTATTTCCGTTCTTGCCTTCTTATTCTTTTCTTATAGTTTCTTGTTTTCTTATTAATATATTATTGAATAAACCAGAACATCTTGAAGAGAGCGAAGAAAGTCAACTCCTGGATAAAAATCAATAATCGAACGCGTCAAATTCTTAAGTTTTAGGAATAAAAGGAGACCTGGGTTCTCTTTTCTTAGTTTGGGCTACCTTTTCCAAATTCATTGGGGGTTTTTTCCTGTTGCTATCTCCTGTTTGTTTCCCAGGCTTTTTCCTCTCTTTATTTGACCATATTAATAAGAGAGCTCAAACCCCTTCTAGGATAAAGTAAGTAAAATGTAAAAAGTGATGAGGATACATTTAAAGCAGGTGTGAGTCACAATCTAATAGAGCTCTGCAATTCATTTATTATTTTGTATTTTAACTAATGGTTTCTTCTTTACAAAAAATAATTTGAATTGAATAATGCATTGAACTAGAAGATAATCTGAGTGCTATTTTATAGAATGAATGAAAAGTGTTTTTGCTTGCTGAAAATTAGCACTGAAAAGTTTTTGTGATCAAATTTTAAATATCTTTTAATATTCTCTCTAGTTCATTAAATACAACTAAGGAATACAGGCAATATGTTCTATACACATGTGCTTATGAGTAAGAGAGGGCCATTGGCCAAAATCTGGCTTGCAGCTCACTGGGAGAAGAAACTCACGAAGACCCATGTATCTGAATGTAATATAGAGATAACCATTGAAAAAATTATTTCACCTAAGGTATGCTATTGATTAAATTGTAGTATGTACTTGCCATTACTTATGGAAAGGAAAATAATTAAAATACATTATATCATGAAATATATTTCCAAGGATGTTTTACTCCTCAAATGGTCTTCACTCTTTTAGCTCCTATAGCATTTATTATCTGAGTATATACCTATATTGGTTTCTGTTAATAATTAACTGTTTTAGGTTTGTCATAAATAGAGTGGACCGTGAAGGATAAAGACCATGTTTTATACATATTTTGTAATCCTTTGCTATTCCCTATCAAATTACTGTATACATAGTCAGACCAAATAAATATTTATTAGAAAAATAATGAGTGAACAGGTAGGAAGAGTAGAAAAAAAGGAGAACTGTGCATAACTGAAAATATGTATGAAAACTTCATAAACAATAAAGTGTTATGTTCGTTATAAAAAATATAACAAGCTATTAGAATTTACCTTAGAATATTCTTTTAATATTTTATAGGTTAAGTATTTTTCTGCTTGAGAGAAGGATGAATTATAACTGAAAAACCAACCATGTGTAAAACATTAGACTAGACTTTATGTTCACTAGTTATTTTAATCTTCACAACAATCCTGTGTGATGGGCTTCTTTTACCTCAGTGAAGTGTGGTAGTTAAGAGTATGAACTTTTGAGTTTGTCAGGTTTAAATTGAATTCCTGTTCCATCACTTAATAGTTGTATTAGTTTGGGCATACCACTTAACATATCTGAGTCTCAGTTTTTTCTTCTGTAAATAGATGTTGTCAAAATTAAATAAATTAATGAATCAAAAGCCCTTAGGACAATGCCTGGTACAGAATAAGTAAATAATAAATTATAGCCATTATTAATAAATTGAAGTTCAGGAACGTAAATGACCCAGCCTCAGCAACTGAGCCAAGGCTTGAACCCAGGTCTGCTTGACTTCAGATTTTATTTTTCCCATAAAGCCAATCATAGAACACTTCACTTAAATGTCACATTAAATTATCTTCATTGAAGAAAATAACTATTGGGTTGACCAAAAAGTCCATTTAGGTTTTTTCTGTAAAATAAAAGGTACAGTTTTCATTTTTCACCAATAACTTTATTGGTTTGCACATTTTGAGTATGTTGGCTATCTCCTGATATTGACCTCTAGTGGGTAGAGGCCCGGGGTGTAATGCATCGGACAGCCCCACAGTAAAGAATTATTTGACCAAAGTGTCAATAGTACCAAGAAACTTCACAGACTACTTTTGGCACAACTGATCAGTCACAGCACCTTCATATACTGCATAAATCTTTTTTTGTATTTCAGTTGCGTTTTTACCTTTTTTGAAATAATAAAGCATAATATGCCAAAAATGTTGCATCTTTTCTTCCGTCTTCGATATAAAAATGGCTGCACAAAAATTCACCAATTTTGATGTTTTTTTAAAATGTACACTGTTATGACAGCTGTCGCAATACAATCTAACAAAATTGTTTTGAATGAAGTTCACGACAACTAAACACTACTAGAACTGTCGCATGGCAAAAAGTAAGTGAACTTTTTGGCCAACCCAATATTTTACAAGGTGAGGTAAAAGTTAAGTGATTCACTTTAAATAAAATACAAAATATCTACTTTTTTAAAGAGAAGACATTCTTATGATTTTGTAATTTTCAAAGAACAGGGTTTATGGATCTAATTTTTAATATTCTAATACTTTAAAAATTATTGAAAGGTGAAAATTGCACTTCGAACTTCAGGACACCTTCTTTTGGGAGTTGTTCGAATCTATAATAGGAAGGCAAAATATCTTTTGGCAGATTGCAGTGAAGCATTGCTTAAAATGAAGATGACATTTCGCCCAGGTATATGTGCAATATTGATTTGTCTCACTTGTCTTGGTTCCCTTTCGCTTTTTTATTTTGGGTGGGCTTTTTAAATTGCCAACACTGTAATTCCTAGATGAGTAGAGTGAAAGTAATCTTTCTTTTGACTGAATCTAAATTAAATTCTTTCCTTCTCTCTTTTCCCATTTTTACAGGGAAAGATTATGCTTTGAAAAACGTGTGTGTCCTATGAAATATACTTAAAGCTACCACATTTGTGCAACAAACTCCGATATTCAGTTTTAATGTGTTTTGTTGTTTGCAATATCTGGTTTTGCCTTTTGAGATAAATTAGAAATAACGTGACTGACAAAACCTAGATATCAATAATTGTCATTGTTTTCAGAATTCTCAAGATTCCTTAAGTAGCATGCTAGTAATAAAATACAAAAAAACTCTAGATATCCCAAAGTGCTAGAGGTTTACTTATAATATAAATATAATGCTTTTAAATTTAAATACAATTTTAAGACAGTCATCATTTTCCATCTTGTATTATGGTTATTCAGGTATAGGCTTTGCCTCTCACACTAGTCTATAAACTGCTTGAAGACAACATGTTGGCATTTATTTTCTGAATTTCTTAGGACTTTTGTCAGTGCCTCGCACATACTATTCCCTCAATTAATATTTGTTGAATCAGGATTGACAGAGTTTTTTCGTTATTTAAAATATTTGTATAATCTCTATGTAGATTTATAATAATATCAAATGTGGTTCATTTGTTCATTATTTCATTTCTCTATTTCACAAATGTTGATTGACCTAATACTTTATGTGAAACCCTATGCTAGGCTCTGGGATACAAGGACATACAAAACGAATAAGGTCTTTTTTGGTCTGGTGAGAAAATCAGATAATGAAAAAGTTTGTTGAAGTATTAGAGTAATTATAGATTGTGATTATGCTGTGAAGAAACATAAAAGAAAACAACAGCAAATTTTATTTTAGTCAGTCTAGTTGGGGAAAAAAACTTTTTGAGAGGATAGAATTTAGCTCAAACTTGAAGAATGAGAAATATCCTGAGGGAATAGCCTTCTGGGCAGAGGGAACTGCGAGAGCAAAGGTCTTGAGGTGAAAAAGTGCTTAACTTGTTTGGGGAACAAAAAGACCAGTATGATTGGAGTATAGTGAGTGAGGAAAAGAGTGTCCTTAGATGATGCTGATAGGCTTGTAGGGCTGCAGAGGCCCTGATTAGAAATTGGGATTCTATTTAAATGCACCGGGGAAGTCACTGAATCATTTTAAGTGTGGGAGTGATCTGATCTGATTCGTATTTAAAATATCACGCTGGCTGCTTTGTAGAGAATGGGCTGAAGAGGGGCAGGAGGGGATACAGGGAAACCAGTTAGGAGACCAAGCAGTAGTCCAGTGAGAGAAAGTCTCACTTAAATAAAAGAGATTTATTTGAGAGTTTCTTATTTTACATAGCATCTTTGCTTATTGAATGTGATTTTTTATTCTTTTCAGGACTGGTTGACCTCCCAAAAGAGAATTTTGAAGCAACCTACAGTGCTATCACACTGCCAGAAGAATTTCATGATTTTGAAATCCAGAATGTGAAGTACATTGTTTTATTTATTTTCCTTCAATTTCTTTCTTGATATTGTATTGTTTTCATCTTCAGATTTCATGAACGCAAATGCAATGTAGTTAACTGAAGTAAACATGCAATTGACAGACTTAAGTTCAATGTGAAATTTCAAAGTACACCAAAATATATCATTATATTTGCTGAATGTAGTTTCCGATATTGACAGTGTATTCGTCTATTCATTCAGTAAATATTTGTGGAGTGCCTTCCATATGCCACACACTGTTCCAGGTGTTGAAGAGATAGCAATGAGTGAAACACAGCTCCTGGTGGCATGAGTCTTACATTTTAGTTGGAGTAGACAGACAATAAACAAACAATTAAACATACATTATGACAGGTGATTATCATCATTATGGAGAGAAATAGAATATAAAATAAAATAAATAATAGACTGGTCAAGCAAGGCTTTTCTAATAAGATCGGAGCAGAATCCTAAAGGAAGTAGAGGAACAAATCTTTCAACAATGTGAGGAAGAAGGATTCATGTAGAGCAAGTGGAAAGACGCTAAGGCAGAATACACTGCACATTTTCCAGGAACAGCAAGGAGGCAAGTGGAGTAAATGAGGGCCTGAGTGGTAAGAAATGTGGTCAGAGGCAGCCAGGAATGCAGATATAGGATGCCGTGGGCCATAACAAGGACTTTTATTGTACTGGGGGAGCACAGGAGGGTTTGGATTGGAGAGTGACTGAATTTGACTTGATTTCAATGTGCTCCTTTTGGCTGCTTATTATACTATAAGGGGGGAAAGGGAGGAAGCAGAGAGCCTGTGAGAAGGTTATTGCAGTAAGAAGTCCAGGTGAGATATGACAGTATGTGTCATCAGTCCTCAATCTTAATTTTATCAAAATGGTGGCAGTCAAATTATGATTATATTTTGAAGTCAGAGCCAACAGAATTTGCAGGTTGGATATGACTTTAAGAGAAAAAAGTAAAGGATGACTATATGATTTTTGGCATAAGAATGGAGTCACCACTTAACGATATTAGGATAACTACGAAATGGCAGGTTTAAGAGGGGCAGGGTGAAGGCATTAAATTAGATTTTGGACATAAGTTTAGTGACTGTTATGTATCCAAGGGGAGTATGTAGGTAGTTGAACACCTGGGTATAAGCTTTAGGAAAGAGGTCTGGATGGGGTATATAAATTTGGGAGTCGTGAGATGTAGATGGAACTTCAACCATGAATCATAGGACATCCCCAAGGGAGTAAGTGTAGATTTAAAAGAGAGAGTGAGTAAGGGAGAGAATGAGATGGAGATCTGAGGACTGAGTGTTGTTGGGTCATTCCTAATAGTTAATAGTCTGGGAGATGAGGACGAACTAATAAAGGAGATGGAAAAGGAGCAGCCAGTGAGGTAGAATGAAAATCAAGAGAGTGGTATTACAGAGGCCACAAGTGGAAAGTACTCCATAAAGAAGGAAGTTAGCATCTATTTCAAATGCTATTGGTTAGGGTAAGTAAGAGAACTGAGAGTTGACCATTGGATTTGGCAACCTGGAGATCATATACATGCATAAGAAATTTATAAATAATAATGTTGAGAAAATAAAAATCTCCTTTACTTTTATAATAAAACCTTTCTTTTGTTGTTTTAGAGGTTTTTGTTGTTTTGCAGTACACTACAAAACGTTGTGTTCACATGTTTTCCTCAATCTTTTGTTTCTCCATAGCGCTATTGATGTGTTAGAAAAATTTGCTTTGAACCAAAGCAGACCAGAAGAAATCACACTTAAAGAAGATTATCACAATGATCTGTTTTTCCAAGCTGGGAGTTTCGGTGAGAATATTTGGGAAATCAAAATTATAACATAATCAATTATATTTGCATTTTTATATTGAAATAATGCTAATAGAAATAGTTATTTCTATGCTTGTAGAAGTATCCTTAGAATGAATCTTTTGGTGTATAAATGTAACTCCCCAATAATTTTATCCTTGCCTTTTTCTAGTATATGTGAGAAGGACACGCTCTTAGTAGACCGACAGACCTGGGTTTGAATCTGGGCTTTCTCTGTTTACTTGCTGTGTAATACTGGGTTAATTACCTAACTTCTCTGAGCCTTACTGCCTCACTCCTTACTACTTTACTCCCCTAAATTGGGATACTACTAGCAACATTACAGGGTTGTTTCCCTTATACCCTCCTTTAACCCTTTCCACCAATAAGTAATTTTTCTCTTCAAAAACTAACTCAAACCTAATGTCCTTCAAGATCTGTTCAATATGAATCCATCCTATTCTGGGTAACAATATAAGATTGAAGGCAATGATCATTTCATTAATTGTTTTGTGTAATCTCAGGCTCTTGTGATGCTCAGTGCTAAGAATATAGTGTCTCTTCATAAATGTTATCTTATTGACCAAGTCTGATTTTTCTTTTGGGAGCTATCAAGCTGCACCTAGAACATGTGGAAATATTTTTAGAAAAGTCCGTCTTTTCTTTTGAACAAATGTTTAGTCCAGCACAGTGAAGGTTGCCTTTTTAAACTCTTACTTTCTAGAAGATGTGTGCCTATAGAAGAACTTCCAATGTGTTCAAAGAAGAACTTTCAACAAAGTAATGAGTGATACTTCATTATTTTCTTTACTGAATAGCATTTACCTGGGTTGTTAGAGGGTGGGCAGGAAAGACTGAACTCTGACTCTCTGGGGCTTCAGACTCTTGGGCCTAGAGGTTCAAACCCAAGGAAGGGAAAGAATATGCACTCTTAGCCAATCTGGAAGTAGACCAGTTTGAAGCAGGGACTTTATTTTATCTGCTGCTATAAGTATCTTAGGAGTTTTTTTTGATAAGTCTTCATTTGGCAAACTATTGTACCAGTTCCAATTCTAACACTGATGTCTCTGCTGGGTTTATAACCTGGCTTTGTCATTTATTAGAGTGTGACTGTGTGCACAGTACAAAACTTTTCTATGGATGTGTTTCTTTGTCTGTACAATGGGGATTATAATAGTATCGTCTATTGTGCAATATAATGCAGATAGTAAGCACTCAGTTAATGTTAGCTGACTAGTTTTTGCCTTTTTAAAGGCTGTATCTCTAATCCCTAGCATACTGCCTAATATCCAGTCTTCAATGAATATTTATTGAATGAATGTTGTAAGTCCCTTCTTTACTATTTTACCCACTCTTCCATTCCTAAGAAGACAGATACGTTCCTTATTTGTCAAAGCCCCATTATAGATAAACAACACAGCAATTATCCTTGAAATAATATGACATAATACTTGTTCAAGCAGAACATGACCTGCCTGAAGTAGAGGAATCATTCCACTGCCAGTAATAACCTGGGGAATTATTAAACTGCGCCACGACTAGAAACTCTATTCTCATGTTTTGGCTTTTTTTTTTCTTATTGTATTGGAAAAAGCATTAGACTAGAAATCTAGTATCCACTGATTAACTGAGTGATTTCAGTTTAATAATTCAAATAAGTTTTTTAGCTCTAATTTTCCTTATCTGTAAAATGAAGCGGGGGGAACTTTAGAAGATGATACCTGAATTACCTTCTAACCCTAAAATTCTGTTTGTCTGACTAACTCAGTATTAATGATATATATTTATTCAGGGGAGGAATCTGAAATTCTCAGAAGCCATATCTTCTTTGATGACAACATATTGCTGAATTCCAGTGGTCCTATAGTTGAATATAGTTCTGGGAGCCTCAGTGGAGAAAAATCTCTGCCCTGTGACAGTAGGGATGGATTTGGTGATGAAGGGGCTGCAGGAGAAATGATTGGTATGCTGTCTGGTTCTATAGAGATTGGATATTTATTCCTGTGAAATTACTATAGTGTACTGGTAGATATATTAGATCCGACTAAAACATCAAGTATGCTTCTATCATAAATCAACACATTGTTTACACAAGTTTTCAAAGTGTATAGTATATTTAAACATTTAGGCTAGGTCTAAGTAAATAGTCATCTGTTTAAACACATTTTTTATATAGATTGTGAAATACTGCTTGTTTTTATTTTTAAAAATTTCTATTTTTTAGAAGGGAAAAATGAGGTTAGCATATTCCTCACAAAATATACTAGATTGTATACAAAATAAAAACAAAAACAAAAACAACCAAACAAACCATTGTCTTCTTTAACAGAAATTGTGGGAGAGCTATTCTAAAGGATCTGTCCAACACTTTATATTATTTTATTTTTATATTATATTAATCATAGAAATAGTGTAGGCAAAAACTAGGAAATCCAAATGCACATATTTTAAAGATACTGACTTCTACATATCAAATCATTTTTAAATTTCCTAGTTTACATTAAAAGGCTGGTTGCCCTGGCTGGGTAGTTCAGTTGGCTAGAGCATTGTCCTGATATACCAAGAGAGTGGTATTACACTCTCCCATACCAAGGTTGTGGGTTCTCTCTGTTCAGGACACATGCAAGAATCAACCAATGAATACATAAATAAGTAGAATAACAAAATCAATGTTTCCCTCTCCCCACCCCTCTCTCTTTCGCAAATCAATCAATTGTTTTTTAAAAAGCTGGTTATGGCAAACTTCTAGAATTTTGAAAATATGAAAAAACAATAGCTCTACCCTAGATCTCTACCAAAGGAGTTTGAACACTTTCATTTCTTGATATGAAACTAAGCATGGCTTTGTAACAAGGCTACTATCTTGGTATTAGTTTAGTAAATATTTTCTGAAATTAAACATCTAAAAATAGATTTTAATAAAGGAAAGAAAATTAAGTATATAAAATTATGTTATTCTGCCTGAAATGTGATAGCTTATCCAATCAAATCTAGTTAAGTAGGGTTCATTCATTTTTGTATCCTTTCACAATTTCTTACATACAATAATATCAGTCAAAGTTTAGTGAGCAAATGATAGATTCGATTCTGTATAACAAAAGTATTTGTTGTGTTTTTCAAGACAATCTGTTGCAAGATGATGAGAATATCCTGTTAGAAGACATGCAGTTGGACAGAGAAATTCCCCTGCCTCCTCAGCCTCCCGACAATATAGTGGGTATGTTGAAATTTTCCTTTGTGTAGAAAGGGAACAGTTGATAATATTCAAATTAAGCCTCAGAACTTCTGAGTCTATGTAGCATATAGTATATCAAAAGATAATAAAAAATGTCCCTCAAACTCGTAGTCTGACTCAAGACTATGTAGAATAGGAAACTGGGTTCTGAGAAAGGTACAATAATAGTTATGTAACTAGGACTGGGTTTATTTAATATGGGAACATGTTTAAATACTCTGCCAAAATATTGTGCTTTTGAATCATTAAAGTAACATGTTACATGGTAAAAACATTATTAATGTTTGATATAAAATGGTTATTAATTATATTAATGCCATATTAATATGATTTGATAACATATCCAATTGGAGAAAAATTATAAATGGGGGGTGTGATATTTTTACTTGAAATTTATGTGAAGGTACCTCAAATGGTTTGAGTTCTTTTAGTCTGATTTTTTTAAGAATTAAAAGTATGATTGGCCTCATTTTGATTTTTCATTCTTTTTGATGTTACATTTGCTCTCTAACACAATAGTAGAAGTTTAAAGTGAGAAAAGAGATAGGCAACTAAAACTTAGTTACAGTTTTTTTATGGGTCAACTAGTAATTAAATGATTTAACAGAATACAAATATGTTAGCAGACATACGATCCAATTTAAGCCAGTCATTTGTTATTGGTACCATGTTTTCACTTTATGACTATAGTCACAGTCATATCTAAGTCCAGCCTTAGATGTAACATGTGCAAAAGAGGGTAATGATACTTGACTCACCAAACACCATGGGTTCCAGACCATGTAATAGCTGAGCCTCCTCAACCCTATTAAATACATGAATCTAAGAATTCAGTTGTGGCTCTGGTTAGCAATATAAATCTTCAAGTATTTTATCTTTCACTTTAATTATCATATAGTCCTCTAGTTATTATTTTTATAATTTTTATGGTGATGGCGATTAGTAGAACCAGATAATCCCGAATATATACATCTACTGGAAAATGAAAAAATGTATGAAACCACATTATCAAATGAAGAGGAAGGATTTACCCTTGATCCAATTGGTGCTTCAGGTAAGAATCATTCATGTTTTTATTTTTATTTTTATTTTTGATGCTTACTATCTTATTTACTATTAGATATTTGAATAATCTATGAAATATTATAAAAGGTAGTCAATCCAGTAATAGTATTTGTAATACAATAGGGGAAGAGCATTAAGGAAATTTGAGATGATCTTTTCATTCTATGCAGTTCTGGTCAAACCATATTTCCAGTTTGGGAAACTGAAAAATTTTAAACTGAGTTGTGTAGTTATTGAGCCATTACTCTGTATTGGACACAAATGAAGCAGACATAGTTCCTGCTTTTAAGAAACTTTATATATATATATTAATATATATATTATATATAAATATATATTATATATATTAATATGTATAATGTACAGGGTCTGGCAGAAGTAATACCATTGAGTGTATTTGGTAGGGTACAAGAATGTCTCACATGAGGTGGACAGCAATTTGAACAATTCGCCTAAAATGTCATATGGTGTGCTTGAGTGTGATATTGTTATGTTAGAGAATTACGTGCTTATGATTTTGTAATAAAAGATTCTTATGTAATAAAAAGGCGTTATTTGTGTTGGACCCTGTGTGTGTGTGTGTGTTTGTATGTGTATATGTATATATGTACACACACAGACAAGAGCAGCATGGTGATAGCCAGAGGGAAAGGGGTAAGGGGAGGTAGATGAGGGCAAAATGGGGATAAATGGGGACAGAAAGAGACTTTGCTTTGGGCAATGGGTGCATGATACAGTGTGCAGATGATGTTTCATTGAGTTGTACTCTTGAGACCTGTATGGTTTTTTTAACCAATGTCACCTCCATAAGCTCAATTAAAAAAAAAGAAAACTTACAATCTGATCAGGAAATAAACATGTGAATGAATATAAAATAAGGCAGAGTGAAAGAATCAGAAGAGAGACACTATCTCTTCTAATATTTAACTTTAAGCATGTTTTTAGGAATAAACAATAAATATGAATCTAATATATAACTAGACATTTTAAAGAATGTACTAGTTTTAAGTGGTGTAATTGATATGTATTTCAGTTTATAAACTCAGGCATGCAAGGAATAAAGCATCCAAATTATTTTTCTTCATCAGATTCAACCTTGAGCCTCTATCCCACTGGGCTGGCAAGAATTTCAGTCTGTATAGCTCCATTATCCTGCCCTAAGCCACGTAGTATCAAAATTTGGGGAAGTTTGTGGCAAATGGAAGGGACCCTCTAGTCATCAGCCACACCAATTTGTAGTGCCCACTGTCCCAGCCTGCATAGCCTCCGGAGTCATCACTCAGACAGCCCCTCTGGGATCTTAAGTTCCCAGGACTTTCCTGAGGCCCATCAGCAAGCTGGTGCCTCTTCCTTCTGCCTCCATCTGATCTCAGATTTTTACCTACTCTTGGAAATGTAACCCTCCCTCCCCTTTTGCTTCTTCACTAAGGAAAGAAATGATTTCTGCGTTCTACCTAGTAAAATTACCTATACGCATGAAATCCCATGGGCTATCCACTTGGACTTTGTGTATGAATTTCAGTGAGGGAGGGAAAAATATACTGGACGAATACAAATTATTGTTTCAAAAAGTTATTCTGTTATGTAGATATTTTAAGGAACCTCAGAATTGAGTGACTTTCCTATCAATATACCCTCTATTCCCCATTTCCTCAGTTGTCCACTATGTAAGTCAACAGAGTCCCTCCTCAGAAACTTTGAGCAACACCTTACAAAATGTGTGAAGTCTTGTCTTCTCAGACACTCTGGTTGTGCAAAAAAACTTTGTAAAACATAATTTTCAGTACAGAGAAGGGGATTTTCTTCTCTGTGCAACTCTGTAGGTTGAATTGTGGTAGACATTTCTTTGCTATGTAGTGCCTAGAATATCATTTTACAGAGTTGTACAGCCAGTTACATATGTGCCTATTTCTGATCTTTAGACATTGCTTGGAAAAGGAAAAGCAAAAAGAGGAAATTGCTCATAGATCCAATCAAGGAGATCAGTAGCAAAATTATGCATAAACAGCTTAGTTCCTTTGCTGATACTCTCATGGTTTTGGAACTTGCACCTCCTACCCAAAGACTGATGATGTGGAAAAAGAGGGGAGGGGCAGATACACTTCTGTCAACTGCTACCCAGGACCTGTGTCATGCTGAACTGAAAATGGTAATAGTTTCCATACCTCTCCATGTGTGCAATGTTTGGTTATAAATAAATAAATGCATATTTTTACTCATATATTCAAGAATTTAAACTTGTGAAAAATACCCACTTATTTTGAATTAATTTGCTAGATACATGTGTTCAGTATTTGCTAGATATGTGAATTATAATTTTGATATGCGTGTTCAGTATTTGCTAGATATGCAAATTATAATTTTGACTTTTTAACATATGTGCTTATATTTTATTGAATTGCTTTATTTGTACAAAAACTAGAAACAAAAATATGTGTTTTTACAGTTGTTTACAGAATGCTTTCTGTCCTCTGGCTTTAAACTTGGAAGAAAATTGATGCAGAAGGAATCGATAAGGGAAGAAACGAGAGGTGGAAACGTAGCAGGTAAGACATCCGAATTTTGTTGATGTTGAGGAATGTTGTACAAACAAAAAATTTCATTTTGCATTACAAAATGAAGATGGAATCCATTTTCATATTCCCAACTATAAAAGCTATCTCTGGAAGAGTATTTGAATTTAAAAGAAATATTATATCAGCATCATATTTTTCTGCTTTGCAGATTAATTTTTGTCCACAAAGCTACATTAAAAATATGGCATATATACAATGTGTACTATGCTTAATCTCATGCTTTCCTACCTCCCACACCCCAAAGGCAGTATTCACAAACCTTCAACAAAGAAAATTTTTATATCTAATAAGATAATATTTCACTTTAAAACGACTAACATGAAAAGTCCCTAGTGAATAAGAATAGTGTTTAAATAATACAAATAACTTGAGACAGATATTTCCATATACCCAGAGGATATATGGAATATTAATTATTGCTGATTATTGTGACTATTATGAAAGAATAATAAAACTAACTTCTGTAGTGAGTTGACCCTTTGCTTCCTGATCACCCTTCCTGAAATCATTCAAATCTGCTGAATAATATGCGAAGGTGGGCTGGAACTATCCATGTTGCCTTGAGAGTAATGTATGGGTGTGAGTGCTGAGGAGAGAGGTGGTGGACAATGGGAATCGGAGGTGAGAGAGGCAGATGTGGGGAATGGGAAGATAAATATGTGAGACTTGGGAGCCACAGAAAGTTTGTACACCATTTGCTTAAATGAAGTCTACTCTCAGGAGTTTTCTTTTGTAACAATCATATTCCAGTTTAAGTTGAAAAGCTATTTTGGTGAAATCTTCTTTACTTAATAATTCAGAGACCTCTATGATGAAAGATCCAAATTCCCAGCAAGAGTTAAGTCAACCCAAAACTTGGGAGGATGTGATTGATGGATCAAATTGTAGCTCTCATGAGGATACCAATGAAAATATTAATTCTGAGGTATGTTAACCAAAAAGAATAATAAAAGTATTATTATTTTTCTGACACAGATACAGTGAAGGAACATTGAGACTGATCAGTACTGTCTTACATTTATATTTTATATTTCATCCAATATCATCCTATAATTTCTTTAGTTAAGTGGCAGTACTACAGGATAAAACATGATTTTCATCTGTACAACAGTATTTTCTGGAACTTTAGAATAGTAAATCACAAGATAAGTAGTTTCATACTGAAATAGTGTTTTACATAGTACATTAAATAGGTGATTGGACCTGAATCTGGTTATATGCTGAGAATACTAGGCCCCACATTCAATATGTCATAGAATCTTAGGACTCTAGATAATACGCCTATGTTTTGATTTTCATCATAAATTCACCCTTTCCAGCTCTAAGAATTATATGTTTTAGACATACAAGTTACCTTAGCCTTAAATCCTTAAAAAAAAAAAAAAAGCCTTAAAAGACTATCTAAAGATCCATGACTAAAATAAAATTTTAAAAATAATTCTTATTTGAAGACATAACTTTTATTTGAAAAACATGGTTCTTTGAAAACATACTTTGAAATAATTCACTTTAAAATATTTTCTCAATTGTCACTTTATTGATTGTACAAATGTAAATATTATAGCCATACCAGATAAAAATAAACCAGTGCTTTTCTGGTCTGTTCCATCATCACCGTACTTTGATAACCACTCAGGGAATTCAAAGTCAGTCCACAGTGAAACTGAATGCCTGTGGAAGGAAAGACAATTTCATAATGCATTAAAAGAGAATGTGTTTTACTAAATATTTTATAACATATCAGATATTGAGATACTGGGTTGCCAGTGCTACTCTCTTCTGTATTTGGGCTCAGGCACTTCTTAGAGTACAACTACTAAAAATTATGATTAAGCAAGCTTGTTTAGTTTATGGCTTTTTAACATATGAACAAAATTGGATTTTCCCAAGTGCTCGAAGTAAAAGAAAGAGATTGATGCACGGGTTCTTTTGAACCTTTTGCTCCTTGGTCCTGTGCTTACGCTTTAACCTTCGATTCCATTCTTATCATGCTTCCAAAAATGATGAACAGATGTGAAATCTAGGCAGGAATGGGAGCACAATCAGTTTGAATGGACAGGAAATACTGATTCTGATTAATCATTTTCAAATCTTCATAAAACAGAATTTTTATGTAAAATAACTGCAAAATTGAGAGTATCTAAAATGTAGAATGTGCATAGAAGTTAAAAGAGAAAAACATGATGTTTCCACAAATATGTATATTAAAGAATAACATGCAACTCCATATATTCACTAAAATTTTAAAAAGCTGAAGTGAAAAATCAAGTAAACTATTGTAGGAAGCTTCTAACTTAATCAACATTATAGGTGACAGCTTGGGAATGAAGCTTGGCAACAGGTTGAAGATGAAAAAGGGGTTGACAGCTTCTATAACAATGAAAAAGGGAGAGAATGGGGAATAGAGAGTTCCTGGCTTTCGTTTTTTCCTTCTTCCTTTACGTCTTTGCTCCCCTTCCAGATACAGTTTTTCTTCCCTTTTACCAGTGACAGCTCCAGCAGTGGTGGCAAGAATCCTGTCATGGCCCTAGGTAGGGATATTAATATCCCTTTCCTTGTCTCACTCCCTCTGTTTGAAGATCTCCTTCTTCTGCCACCTGGCACTGGCATGAGAATAGAGGTAGGGAACTGGGGCTAGATAAAATGCTTCAAAGGAAAGTGGCCTCAGCCACACAGCAGCAGAGACTTTTGATATGAGATCTGCAGCAGCAAGAGAAATAGGAGTGACAAGGATAGGAAGCAAGGGGGCGGGGCCTGCAAGTTCTTCATCTGTAGGAGACATGTGGAAAACAGGAATATTTAAGTTAGAGGCTGCCTACCTTGGATATAGTATTTTAAATTAGTTTTATAAATGAGCATTCATGTGATTAAAGCATGTATAAAAATGAGATTGTTCCTGTGATGACTGCTACTACTGTGATAACCTGCCTATTTTTTTCTATTTTTCTTTAGCGAGATAGTGTTTCTTTGGTTGCTAAGGAATCCTCCTTAGTGAATGTTATCTTGGCACAAGAAATTGAAAATTATCCAGTTGAATTGGTAAATACATGTATAGTTTTAGAAATGTTCTTAACAACTTTGTTCCTGTTTAACACCTTCTTTACCTAAAAATTGGTTTTTAGAGCTATCATGTTACCTTTTAAAATTATAGTTTATATTAGTGATCTCAACAAAGATGTGTGTGAATGGTTTGATAATACATATTCAGAATTACTTTGACTTTTTTATTTTGAAATTTCAAATAATTTTAAAGGAAAATAAAAGATTTTTATGCTTATCAAAGTAGGCACAGATTTAAAATGTTGAGAATCACTGATTTAAGTTACTCTTATAACATCTCTAGAGAAATAGAGCTATACTAGGGGTATTGCCTAGGGCCCTTGAAATTTTGCTTTAGAGGATTTCCAGTCCAGATGGCTGCGTAGTACTTGCATCCTCCCACAACCACATCAAAATTACATCTAAACTACAGAACAACCATCATTCAGTACTGCCTGAAATCTTGCTGAATGGAAGTCCTACAACTAGGAAATTGAAGAAGAAGCCACATCAAGACTGGTAGGAGGGGCGGAGATGTGAAATGGGCTGGTCTCACACCCATGTGTCATGGATAAAAATCAGGAGGGAAATCTGGGCTGCAGAGGACCCCCTGAGGAGCAAGGGGTCCCAGCTCCACACCAGGTCCCCAGCCCAGGGTTCCAGTGCCAGGAAGAGAAGTTCCCATAACTCCTGGCTGTAAAAACCAGCAGGGGTTGAGGCTGAATGAAATGGAGACTTCTGGAGTCCCAGACAGTTCCTGTTAAATGACTTGTGCACGGACTTACTAAGACTCACTTGTCTGAGTTCCAGCACTGTGGCAGCAGCTTAAAAGGCACCAAAGACGTGTAGGAAGGAACTGAATTGTCCGCCATCAGGGTGAGAGCTGGAGGTGTAGCTTTCTCCCAGACAGAAGTGCTGGCAGAGGCCATTGTTCTTTTGATGAGCCCTCCCTTCACAGAGCTGGCAGGCAGGCACCATATCTGAGAGTCCCTCTACCTGGCTCACACTGTTTGCCCCACCCAAACATCGGGCCCACCCAAGCTGTTTCCAGGGGCTTTTTCAAATGAATGGCCTGTCTAGGATTATGCTTCATATTTTCTTAAAATCTCTCAAACAAGCAGCATCTTACATGGTCAAAGTTAGCCTGTTCTGGGATAAATGAGCTCATCCCATTACTAACGTTGATTTTTATTTTTGAATATATAAAATGCTATTTTTCAAATGTAAAAAGCAATTGTCAAGCTCTTTGTTAAAGATTCATAAGACTGAAGCTTCTCCCATATTGCACAACTAAAACAACCAGGGAAAGGCTCAAAAGAAATAGCCTGTGTGCTTTGCTGAAGCCTGTCCACTTGATCTATCTGGACACCCTACAGCTGAACCCATTGTGTGGAAAGCCCAGTGGATTATTAAAGCAGCTGAACTTGCGCTGTGTTGTGCTTTGCTTGACCCTGTATGAAAATAACTTGTGACTATAGAGGCAAAGAGAAAGACAAAATAGAATCAGCCCACTTCTGGCCCAGCTGTTTAAATGTTTCAGGTAAAAAGTCCAGGTATTTATTCTGTCTTAGATTATCCAGAGAATTCAATCTGTTTTCCACATATGAAAAAATAATCTAATAGTCTTGGAACTCATTGTAATGATAATTTATTTAAAAACAAAATTAATATCAGACATTAAATGTTTTGATATTATTTACTAAAATACTTATGCTAAGTATTACATTCCAATCTTAAAATGCCTTTACACTCTGGGACAAAAACTAGAAACATGAAATAATAATATATATGGAGTTAGGTGGGTCAGATGTTACTTCTAGCTTTGTTATTGACTTGTGACCTTTGAGCATAAGTCACATATATAGACATAGGCCTTGAGCCATATAATGTTTTAGGAAAAATATGGTGGTTGTTTTTTTCAGACTCATCAGCACCTTTCCTATGCCCAGTTCTGTTCTCAACTCATAAGGTGTTAGTTGGTAAGGGCTTGGAGTAAATTCCTGTAAAGGGATTTCTACTTTACAATTTTTCAAGACTGAAGTATATTGAAAAGACTGAAGATGTAAAGACTGAAAAGAGTGAATCTATTCAGATAACATGACATGCAACTGGTTGATCTTCACTCTCAAAATCTGAAAGTTTTCTAACCCAATTTTACACAAACTACTGTATATCGGTTTTTGTTAGAGCTTCTGCATCACTAAGTAAGTTCAGATAAAAGCCTTTACAAGACAGTTTTTAAAATAGTTTTATATTGACTCCTGTTAACTGAGTTCAGATTGACCAGAGATGGGATATGTTCCAGCCAAAAGTGGTAGTGTTTGCTGACTACTTTTCAAAGTAAGGGACTAATACCCTGGGATACATTACCAGTTAAGATGGCAGATTCTCCTCCTCTGCTGCCCCTTATCAGAAGATAACCTGGGCAGATGACATGATACTGCATATAGAGAACCCTAAAGATTTCAGCAAAAAACAAAACAAAACAAAACAAAACACCCTGCTAGAACTGATAAATGAATTCAGTAAGGTAGCAGGATACAAAATAAACATCCAGAAATCAGTTGCATTTATATACACCAAAAATGAACTATCAGAAAGGGAAATTAAACAAACAATCCCACATACAATTGCATCAATAAAAATAAAATAATATAAAATAAAATAAAATAAAAATACCTAGGAATAAATTTGACCAAGGATATAAAAGACCTGTACTTGGAAAATTATAAGACACTGAAGGAAGAAATTGAAGAAGATACAAATAAGTGGATGCACATACTGTGTTCATGGATAGGAAGAATTAACATCATTAAAATGTCCATACCACCTAAAGTAATCTATGAATTCAATGCAATCCCTCTTAAGATACCAATAGTGTATTTCTCAGAACTAAAACAAATATTCCAAAAATGTATAAAGACTCACCAAAGACCCTGAATAGCCACAACAATCTTGAGAAAGAAGAATAAAGTTGGAGGAATCAAGCTATACTACAAGACTATCAAAACAGCATGGTACTGGCATAAAAACAGACATGTAGATCAATGGAACAGAATAGAGGGCCCAGAAATAAACCTATGCTTCTATGGTTAATTAACATTTGATAAAGGAGGCAAGAACATACAATGGGGTAAAGGTAGTCTATTCAATAAATGGTTTTAGGAAAATTAGACAGATAAATACAAAAAAAAAAGGAAACTAACTACCTTCTTATACCATATGCAAGAATAAACTCAAAATGGACTAAAGACTTAAAAGTTAGACTTGAAACCATAAAAACACTAGAAGAAAACATAGGCAGTAAAATCTCATACATTGCTTGTAGTAATATTTTTTCTGATATATCTCCTTGGGCAAGGGAAACAAAAGAAAAAAACAAATGGGACTACATCAAACTAAAAAGTTTTTGCACAGCAAAGGAAACCATCAACAAAATGAAAAGACAACCCACTGAATGAGAGACTGCAATTGACAATGATACATCTAACGAGTTAATATCTAAAATTTATGAAGAACTTATAAAATTCAACACCAAAAAAGCAAATAATCCAATTAAAAAATGGGCAAAGGATCTGAATAGACACCTCCAAGGAGGACATACAGAGGGCCAATAGACACATGAAAAGATGCTCAACATCACTAATCATCAGAGAAATGCAAATTAAAACCACAAGGAGAAACCACCTCACACCTCTCAGAGTGGCTATCATCAGCATATCAACAAACAACAAATGTTGCGAGGCTGTGGAGAAAAGGGAACCCTTATGCACTGTTGGTGGGAATGCAGATTTGTGCAGCCACTGTGGAAAGCAGTATGGAGCTATCTCAAAAAATTAAAAATGGAACTTCCTTATGACCCAGTGATTCCACTTCTGGAAATATATCTGAAGACACCTGAAACACTAATTTGAAAGAATATATGCACCCCTGTATTCGTTGCGGTGTTAGTTACTGATGATAGTCACTCTGAGAGGTGTGATGTGGTTTCTCGTTGTGGTTTTAATTTGCATTTCTCTGATGATTAGTGATGTTGAGTATCTTTTCATATGTTTTTTGATCATATGCAGCCCAAGTGCCCATCAGTAAATGCATGGATGAAAAAGCTGTGGTACATTTATACAATGGAATAATATTGGTACTTGGCTGTAAAAAAGAAGAAAATCTTAACCATTTATGACAGCATGGATGGACCTGAAGAGTATTATGCTAAGTGAAATAAGCCAGTCAGAGAAAGACAAGTACCATATGATTTCATTTATTTGTGAAATCTAATGAATAAAATAAACTAACAAACAAATAGAAACAGACTCATAGATACAGAGAACAGACTGACAACTGTCAGAGGAGATGAGGGTTGGGAGCTGGGTGAAAGGTAAAAGGATTAAGCAAAAACAAAAATAAAACTCATAGACACAGACAACAGTGTGGTAATCACCAGAGGAAAGGGGGGTAAGGGGAGGTAGAAGAGAGTTAAGGGGGGATAAGCGGTAATGGAAGGAGACTTGGGGTGGCTACCATATAATATACAATATACAGATGATGTGTTATATAATTGTACACCTGAAACTTATATAATTTATTAACCAATGTCACTCTAATGAATTCAGTGAAAATTTTTCTTAAAAGAAGATTACCTGGGGACCATAGATGTAATCCTGCAATAGGTTGATCTACACCTGTATACTACTTTTATTCTCTCTGTTATGAGACTATAAGCTCTTGATTTGGTGGGACCCACTGTTATAATTGTGTTTCTTGTAGCAGCTAACACTATGCCTGACAAATAGTAAACATTCACTAAAATTTGCTTAAGTGAAACATTTTTTCAATCATTCAAACAGGAGTCATTGGGAAATGAACAAAATATTGAGGGAGAGAGATGGAATCAAAGAATACGTCAGATGTTAAATGCTTTGCGGGTAAGATGATAGGGTTTTTTGCCCTATTTTTACTTTTAAAAATGAGTAAAATGTTGAATTCAGTTTTCTAGATATTAATAAAAATTAAACCATTTTTATTATGTTTTTGTTGAGGCCAAATTCTACTAGAGACAATTTTGAACAGTATATGCAAGGCTAAATATGGGAGTTTGTTTTTAGTGTCTACATCAAAACAGTTTTAATAAGAAGTTCTAATCAATGTCTTACCCATATCCATACCCCTAGACGTCTATTTTATGTTTCATTCTTATTTTTAGCAGACAATTAACAAACATTCATTGTGCAACTTGGTTTATAACAGTTTAAAAGTGAAACATAATTTTTAAATTTAACTGATATTTATATCAAAATAATATATGTATATAATTTTAAAAGTTTAATAGTACTGTGCCGAAAAGGGAACACAGAAACCTGTTGCCCCACCCCTGCTTATCACTAAGTCCTGCTCACCAAAAACAACTTTATTAAGAAACAACTATATTAATATGGGAGAAACAAGATTTTTTTTTAAAAATTAAAGGTGCAATTTAAGAGAGCCAACATCTGACCCATCTGGTCCTGTCTGGCAGTGCAGAAAGAGAGAACAGATTAAGTTGTTTCTTTTAGTGTTTATATCCATATTTCTAATGACTTGTCTTACTGCCTTTCCTTGATATTTTAGATCTAAATTTTATTCATTACTTCTTTCAACAGAAAATGAAAATTTAACTTAGTTACATCTCCCCTTCTCAGTATAGTTTAGCATGATATTCAGAGCTTACAATGTTATAATTGCAGTAGGTATAAAGCAGGTTTAATTGTGACAGAGAGCCAAAATATCAGTGGCTTAAAAAGAAAGTTTATTTCTCCCTTGGGTAAAAGTACAATCTTGTATGGCACCTATGCTCATGAAGTCATTAGAGACCCACTTTCCCTTCATCTCATTTTCATTATTCTCAGGATCCAAAATGGCTAACTACCCACCATGCCTACATTCCAACTTAGTTATTACATGTAATCATCTTTCTCATTTGATTGACCAGCACTTAGTCCCCTTGCCACATCTAGCTGGGAAACGTAGTCCTTATCTGACAGCCTTGGGTCCAGGTAATAATTCTGTTACTATAGAAGAGAATGGATATTAAGGGACAACAAGCAGCTGCTGCCACAAAGACTATGTAAAAATTAATTCTTCATAGTGTAAAAATTGAAACTTCATAGTGTAATTGCCTTTATTTTCTTGTCAACTTTATGGGGATTGGGGACTGGGGGAGAGTTAATCATTACTTCATTTTTTTTCATTCGCCTACTGTCTATATACCCATCCTTAATTCCTTTTCCAAGCTCTCTGGCACCATAATAAA